>JABSTT010001929.1:0-95388 GCA_013339685.2 Hyalomma asiaticum
CTTCTTGCCCTGGAGGGCAGCCACCCTCTTAGGCCGGCGTACGTGGTCATCGGTGCCATGTCCCAGACGATGGTAATCTCCTTTTCCCCAAGTGTATACACTGCCTGAAGATGTCAGAGCCACAGAGAACTGGGAGCCACATTCGACCCTTATCACACCCATTCCCTGCAAGAGGTCCACACGAAGCGGAACTTTGCAGCCATCAGAGCCACCTCGGCCTAGTTTACCATAGTCCCCGTCTCCCCATGACCACACACAGTCATCGTCTGTCACACATAGTGTCTGTGCATCACCACTGCCACAGGCCACGCAGCGAACACGCCACCCAGAAAGAGCTTCCACCTGCAAATCACAACCAAAACTGAGAAACTGACTCAGAACAAGAATACAGGCTAACATGTTCTCTCACTTGACACAACACCAAAACTAGGGCGAAAAAAGTAAGCCTGTATCAGTAGCCTAAACTCAGAGGTTTCTGCACACCATATGAACCCAAAGTGATTCATAAATTTAAGAGCTAACATACCTTCTTTGGCCTGAGCTGATCATCACTGTCTCCGTGTCCGAGTCGTCCATATCGGCCTTTGCCCCATGTGTAGAGTTCACCACTGGCAGTGATGCAAGCACTGTGAGCGCCCCCGCAGGCGACATCCACCACCTCCTTGCCTCTCAAGCTTTCGATCACTCTGGGTCTCTCACAGGAGCTCTTGTTGCCATGGCCAAGTTTGCCATCATCTCCTTCTCCCCAGGAGTAAACCTCCCCTTCAGCTGACAGGGCGAGGCAGTGCTTCCCTCCGGAGTTCACCACCACTTCTTGATGAACACATGCTGCAGGCTCTCCAGCAGTGTCGGGCATGATACAGAGTCAGTACCACCAATACCCAGCCTTCCACTGCTCCATAGCCTGTGGCATACACTTTGCCATCTGCAGTGACAGCGAAGAGCGTCTGTTCGCCTCCAACGACCTGAATGGGCCGCAGGGCACTCAGTGCTTCACAGGGCATGGGCAATTTGACCTTGGCGCCTTCAACACCACCCAACTGGCCCCTGTGATTGTGGCCCCAGCCCAGAATGGTGCCACTCCAACCCCAAGAGAGAGTCCAATCTTCGGGACGTCTGTTCACCCAGTGGATGAGCTGCTCATCATGCTCCTGCCTGGAAGCAAATTAATGGTGCACGTTAAATAACTTAATCCTGGGATGCCATCGCTGAGACATGATTACAAGGCATGACATCGCAGGAGACTTAGGATTGATTTTGATTAGCTGGGGATTTTTACATGCACAGGTGTTTTTAATTTGAAAGCACCTGTGTACTTAACAGGTACACAGGTTCACGTTGAACCACAGCTTATACAAACTTGCCCAAATTTCAATTCTTCTAAGGAACACAGGTGTTCTTGAATTTAGCTTCCACAGACCAAAGCTAAATCACATCTGCAATGTTCACAAATGCCTCCCATTACAGGGTCAGATGCAGTTTCATTGCAACTGCAAAATAGGAGTGCCCATGGTGACAGAGCACAATTTGTTGCGAGCGCACACTGCTTGATTTCGAGCTCAACTATGACTGGGTACATTGTATTTATTCCTAATTAAACACAAATGGTAGCATGCCACTTTTATCACAAAGACCATGAGAAAAAAAAATTTATTATACATGCTGATGATAGCCGCACCGCTTTGCTCACGGCCTGCAATCATGAGCGAAGTAGGTGCAGCACAGGAAGTGATCAAAGCCGATCTGGATCCGATTTCCTGATTGTGATCAACAGTGGTCACAACTACACAGTTCAAACTAACCCTGATAGAGTTTTTTGTTAACATCAGCTTAGTCATAAGCTGGGAGACAGATCCCAATGCGCAAATCGCAATCACCGTTATCGCGACTAAGTGCTTATGTGATACTAGTATAATGCAAACAAAGGGAGCGCCCCAATATCCAGCTGCACTGACAGGGAAAAGTTTCTACGGGCTGAAAACAGGAATCAGACCCTGAGGACAAACTTGCAGGCTCTCTTTAGTAACATCCTGTAGGCTGACCTTGTTATGGCAACGAACTGCTCTTTTACTGGCATGAAATGGAAGCGTGCGCACAAGCGATCTTTAAGTCATGGAATGATTTACAAGAGAAAAAGAGCAACTGGAAGAATAAATTTCTTACTCTGTAAAAGCGAATGGTACTTGTCTCTCTCTTTCTTCTGATACCAAACACAGTGACATCAGTTTTATTTTAAAACAATACATTCAGGTGCATTTTTACTCTGAACCTGTGAAAATTGAGTGTGCATTAGATTCAAGTAAGAAAAGTAATCATATACTGTAAAGGCAACTGCATATTGTGGTTAGTTTAGCTTTGAAATAGATTGAACACTAAAGACCACTCTGTGAAATTCAACTAAGCCAATAATTGCAGGGGTGATTGTTGCCTAACTTACCGTTTACACACCAAGAAAAATGAGCAGAGCCAGGAGAATCGTAAGCAACAGAGGGTAGAGGGCATAGCAAATGTTTCCCAATAAATTTTTTATTTCTGCTGCAAGGTTGTGCACCATAAATGCACAGTAGTGGCCAAAGCAGTGGTACGAAACATGAATCCAAAATGCAAGCGTAAAATGAGTATTAGGAAAACTTCAATGTACACACCTAAAAACTGTGTGTTCTTCATGGTCCCTAAACGTGGCCGCTTCATCTTCTGTTTCCCGGTCATTCACAAATCCTGTGTCAGATGGGTCATGTGCTAGCTCCTGAATGCGCTGACGCACCTCCAGGCAGAAGGAAGCTGGCAGAGGGTTTCGGTGCACAAGGGCCTTTGCAACTCTGGATGCAGCACAGTAACGCCGAAACCAGGCCCAGCGATGACTGTCCCCAGAGCAAGGAAGGGAGTCGAGCCCAAGGTCACAGGCCAACGCTGCCAGGACCTAAAATTTGACAGCACCAAGGCTAATACTTAGAAGAAAACAACCCACCTTTTTCAATTGCTCAAGTGCAGTGTGTACAGCTGCACACAACAAAAGTGAACTGGAAAAAAAAAGTAATAATATGCATAACTAAAGGTGATACACATGTGTAATGATTGGCTTTTTGCTGCAAGACTGATTAATATGTGTGCAGCATTTGAGAATAAGATTTGGTATATAGACATACTTGGATGTTTGCTCTAATTGTGATTATGTAGACATTTACCAGCCAGAGTTCTTTGTTTCTGACAAGGCTTACATCAGGCAGACTTTTTAAGTGTTTCTTAAGTACAACTGTGGCGAATAAAGAGTTCAATGCCACAATAATTAGCACTTGTTTAGACAGTTGAAACAGCAAGACCGAATTTTCCGATTTGACAAATTTCAGTGAAGACATGGAAGATCTGAATCTGTTATCCAGCAGATCAGCTTAGCAGCATGCATTGAATGACGATTATTCGAAATGTGTGGTGCAACTTAATTTTCACTTTACAAAAACTAGTCACTTGAATTGGTTCATAAACTGCTTAACTGTCTAAAAGATAGGGATGTGAAAGTTTAACAGCACCCAAAAACAGTGCTATTACTGCTTTGTAGTCAATTCTCAAACATTTAGCCAAGAGTTGATAACGGTGATACATATACAGCATTATATACGTATTCAGTATGAATAATTGATGGCATTTGATGTGCCAGCACCACGATACAATTTTGAGGCATGCCCAGTAGTGCACGGCCCTGGAGTAATTTTGACCAACTGGCATTCTTTAACGTGCACCTGAATATAACTACACAGATGCTTTCTGCATTTTGCCCTCATCAAATTCAGCCGTCGTGGCTGGTATTCAATCCCTAGATTTTTTAGTTTAGCGAGCCATCACCCTAGCCACTAAGCTATCATGGCGGGTCCATTTTCAGTATTGTAAGAAAAGAAATCATAATTGTATTATTAATTTTTCAGTGAGTTTCAACAAATGTGCACCTTGAAAAAGTTGCTATGCATCAGATGTTTCCCACCACGAACAATAGGATCCTCGTACTCAAACTGGCGAAGCAATGTTTCTGGAAGGGCCTTGAGTAGGCACACAAGAGCTGTGTCACTGGAACCCTGCGACATAATGAGTAAAACATTGTACATAAGCAAAATGCACCAAAGAGATCAAAATGAGTGAAGTCTTGTGCAATGCAAATAGACATAGTGACAAGTGACCATAATTCTTCTTACAAGTTATGAACTGGTAAACATGTTGAACCTGTTAAGGATGAAGAGCTATGCTGCTGTGGTCTGCATGGTGGCAACAAACTCATTGACTACATAGCTATGAATGACTTCTATGCTGCCAGTCAATGTACTGGTAAGAAATTATTATGGGTGTATCAGGGAGGTGGTGGTGGCCAGAGGATGTTGGTGAAGGACATGTTTTGGATGAAGTAAGACAGGAGGGTCTTGAGCTGTGATCACATTGTGAAGGAAGCCACAAGACGACGAGAAAGGTGGCTTTTCCATTGCTCTTATGCAATATAAGAAAAGGATTTGCATATTAATTGAAGCAGCAAAGAGGTACACTAGAAGGCACTTGTTCATTGTTTTCTTCATACTTTCGATAATCTGACCTAAGAATCTAATTAACAATGAGGACAAGGAAGGCTAGGGGAAATTACCGTACTTGCTCACGTAATGAACGCACTCACATAATAAGTGCACCCCCCCCCCAACTTTAGTAGTCAGATTAGGGATTTCTTTTTCTGCTGTGTAATAAACGCACCCCCAACTTTGAACTCCTGCAGTCCCGCGAACGGCCACGCTGTGACTTTCCCACTTCACTCGATATGCGGTGTTTGCGAGCCATTCGGCTTGGCAATTCATAAGTGCCGCAGTCCAATAAAACTGCTACATGTTGCCGGGTGTAAGCAACATGCAACGTTCAAGCAGCAGTAACATCCGTGCTATCGCAGTTCCCTCCTTCTCGCCACAGCATGCTGCCATGCGTGTTGCGCAGGCTGGTGCAGCTAAAGCCTAAGCACAGACGGGGCATGGTCTCCGACATGGCCATGATGCAATATCGGACAAGTTATTGAGCATGACTGGGAGGCTCAGCTCAGACATGAGGGAGAAACGTGATGATGAGCCGTTTTGTGTGCGATAATGGAAACTTTCTATTCTCCCATTACGGCCGCCCTTGAATGTTACCAAACGCTGATGCGGCTGCGCGTCTCCGATGTTGCATTGGTGACGCAGCGACCTTGGTTGGCCGGAAGCCGCTGCGGCAAGGATCATTAACTTATGCGCGTCGTGGCAACGTCGCTACGGGTGGGACCTGCTGTGACAAAGAAACTATAGAAACTCCATGCACAATGAAGACCGCCACATGCCACTCATTCGTTTTTTTCATTGTTGACGGTTCAACAGCATCGCCATGTTTCCAGTTTCACGGTGCTGTGTGCAAACCATGTGTTAAGCGGAAGCAAACGGCCATCGCAATGGAACAAAATGCAGCCATCATTAAGGCTGTCGCTGGGGGTACCAAGTCGTGCAGTACCGACGCCATATAGCTCTTTCTACTGTTTTTATAAATAAACTTTCGCTGCACGTGTGGCTTTAAGCTTTACCGCAGGTCGCCACGCCATTGTTTTGCAGGCTAAAATGTTTTTTCTTCAGACTAGAAAAAGTTTTCATGACATTTACCCTGCATAATGAACGCACCCCCCAACTTTGTTTCAGATTTTTGGGGAAAAAAAGTGCGTTCATTACATGAGTAAATACGGTATTCATAGTTTTTAGCTGTAGTCTGTTTTGTACCAGACTACAGTTTTGTAGCAGCACGATATATCATATCAAAGGTATGACTTTCTGTATTTCTGCCACACTCATGCAAAAAATTTCCTGACAACTTGCTATGTTAGGTCTCCAGCAGCCTTAGAACACAAGGTAATTACTTTACCTATGGCTGTCAGAATCTATGATGACATGGCAAGTCCCTACAGGAGCTCAAGGCAGTGTTCACATGTGTTTTTTTTTTCTTTTTCATTTTTCATGATTCCTTGCTTTCCAAGTAACCTCTCATGGCAAGAGCATGCTTTTGGTATTGTGCACGGTCCATTTTCTATACTGTACAAAAAAAAGTTGTTTCGCTTTTGTATACTTTGAGGAATGCTTCTCATCAAATGTTCCTGAAGATGAGGTAGTGGGGGATGTAAAGGGTGGAGGACAACTGGAGTCTGAGACATTACCTCCAAAGAGGATAGTGGCAAGCAGAACACCATATTTTGCAAGAAAGTGCAACAACGATCAATGGAAATGCGGAAAGAAAAAGAATGTCCTTTCCTGCCATTGCTGGCTTCAGTTATCTTTGTGGTTTATCTTTTTTCCTTAAGTCGCCTTGCATTACTACAAGTGAGCAAGCACAGTAGCTAAGCAGTGACACATGCCATGCATTCACACTAAAGAGGCTTTGTTATCAGATTGAAAGCTATTAACAAGGGCACATACACTTGGGTCATGCAGGGAGCTGTTCAGGAGAGAGGTCTGGATTGCTGGGTGTTTGCACAAGGAGTGAGACACATTCAGCGCCTTCCCACTCCAGCCGTCATGCGCGCCTGAGCTGGTGAGGATCCACATCCTCTGTGAGGGGGCTGTGAAGAAAAGTGAGAAGTGTCGAGGTAAACTTTTAAATTAACAAAACTGTACAGCTGCCATCAAATTAACACACAACAATGAGTAGATGTACAGAGGTTTACTTTAAATGGTCAGAAGGAAACATTTAACAGTTTGAGAGGAAGAGGCAGCACTATGGTTATATTGCTAAGTATAAGAACGCTTGGTTGAGAAACAGTCTGTGTGCATTTATCCGTCAAATATGGGAGATGATTCATCATTTAGAACAGGAGAAGTTTGCTTACAACAATGATTTTGCTTCAGTATGTGACGCGGCATCAATAAAAACCAAAAAACGAAAAAAAGAGAAAGAAATCCACTGCTAGTTTGTGTTTTAGATTCGATCCCGCGACCTTCGGATCGGCAGACGAGCGCCATAACCACTAGACCACCGTGGCGGGGCGTTACAGGTCTTATGTTCCCAGATTCGGACCAGCTAACACGCGATGTGGTCGAAGGCTTTTATAAGTCAACTATCAGTCAGTTTTCACAGAACAAAAGGGAATTGTATGTCATCGATGAACGCTTAAATTAGCTTAGGCATGCGAGGTTGACAACTTTTTGACATGCGCAGATCTACACACACACACACACACACACACACACACACACACACACACACACACACACACACACACACACACATATATATATATATATATATATATATATATATATATATATATATATATCGAGAGAGAGATAGGGAGCGTCGTATCTTTTTGCAATAAACTGCCATTCCAGTGCAGAGCTGGGCGTTTTTTTCTTTTTTCAGTTTCCGTTCCTCTGCACTTCTTTTTAGAATGAATCCAAAACAACTAACCCAACTTGCTCTTTTGGTTGTAGGTGCCAAATAATTAAATTCTATGCAATCTCCAAATAAAGGTATGACGTTACTCGAGAGTAGCTAGGTGCCTTGGAGAAACATATTACAATACTTACAATATTTCTCATGCAAACGCGGTGACACTAACAGAAAAAACTAGCACATCTCAGAGAGTTGTTTTCTAAGAGAACGGCGAAGAGCCGCGTGGGAGTCGTCCGATGCGCCAACCATCCCAACTGCACACCCTACCCTCGCAATACTGAGAAAGTTGTAACAACTGTCCCATCTTCGGGCTCAATGGCCCTAAATAACGGAGAAAGAAAGAACGTTACAGGAGCCTGCTTGAACGCGTGCCTTCGTACGTGCCATGGCAAGTCGGCCGATGTAGGCGCAGCTCCTCTGTCGGCGAAGCGAGGAACTACTTTTGTTCCACGCCCCCTACCCTTCCCCGTCACACACACACATCTAGCGTTCGAGGGGAAACGCGCACGATCGCGGACGCCAATGGCGTCATGGCGTCGTCAGCTAGTGGCTGCTATAGAGCCAGTACCGTATTTATGCACGAGCGTCGTTTACTTTCAAGTAACGAAATATGCGTTGACCGTGTTGTTATCAACGTTCTTCTCAATATTCATTTATTGTGAACACGTTATTTGTACGCGGAAAGGACGGAAGGAAACATTACCCCACTTTAGGTGGCAGACGACCTCGGTTCGTCACGGTGGTTCGGTGGTTATGGTGCTCGACTGCGGTCTGAAAGAACGCAGGCGACGCAGGTACGAACTCGAACGCGCGGCGCTATAGCCTGTGTTGGGGGCGATAATGCTAGAGACCAGTGCGCTGAGCAATGTCAGTGCATGTTGACGAACTCCAGGAGGTCGAAATTTCAGGAGCCTTCCACAACGACGTAGCGGGGCCGTTGTGGAAGGCTCCTCTCGCCTTTCTACCTACACACTGCCTTCCCACTATACTTGTATGGATGTTCAGCCATGCTCCCGATATGGTTTGAGTAAAATAGCGTCCTTTCCCAGCCGTGATCACAATGAGGTACTCTTCCACAAAATTTAAAACGCTTACGCGTATGTATAGGGCCGGCAGCCTTCTGGGAGCACCATGTGCACGCAGGGGCCATTTTTGGTTGATGACATCTGCGCGGGCATCATTTCTAACGCTCTCTCTCTCTCTCTCTCTCTCTCTATATATATATATATATATATATATATATATATATATATATATATATATATATATATATATATGTACAGTCGTTTGACATATGTGGTCCTGCCACTTTTTTCGTTACCTCTCCTCGTCTTCGCCTGGAACGATGGACACAGATGTCCCTACTTCTTTGCTTAAACTAACGTTTAGCCTTACTTTATCCTTAATACGACTCGCTATCTCCGATATATTCATGTCATCAGAATTGCTCAGAATTACCGAACGCCTTATTCAGGCCAACTTGTTTCGGATAAAGTGAGCTTCGACACAAGTTAAATGTCTTCCACGTGCTCTATAACATTTGCCCGCTAAATAGCACACGAAGCTTTCACTCGACAGCAGGGGACCAGTTATGAGAGACACCACGACGGCTTGGCGGCTTGCGCATCGCCAAAGTGTGCCATGGAAAGAAAAGTGAAATCACTTCCACACCTGCGTAACCTGAGTAGTCAGCGTAGCTGGCAAGCAAGTGCCACCATCATGTGAACGCAGACTGAGTTATTTCCTCATCTTCATCTCTCATTTTTCTTTCCTCGTTTATGTCTTTGTACATCTTCTTCTCTCGGCCATCATTCTTTCTCTTTTTTGTGTATTTATATAATGCGCTCTCTCCTCCTAGTCCTCACTTCTATTTCTAACCCCTTGCTATACTGCATTGTACGTGGCTCAGCTGTGGTTTACTGGTTCTACGAGGACGTAGAAACGGCAGTGAACAAGGTACACACCCAATATACGATTGTTATGGGGGACTTCAGCGCGAAAATAGGAAATAAACTAAGAGGAGAACGTGCAGTCGGTAATTACGGAGAAGGAGACAGGAATGGCAGAGGGGACATGCTAGTGGTATTCGCCGAAAGAAATCACCTCCGTGTGATGACTACTTTCTTCAAGAAACGTAAGAACAGGAAATGGGCGTGGAAAAGCCCCAACGGAGAAACGAAAATCAGAATTAGTGACCACAGACTAGTATGGGCGACGATATCCCTCAATCAAAGCGAACAAGGACAAAATTAATCACACGGAAACAGGCCAACCCCCGGGTGGCGTCAGGGCGAAAAGAGAAGAATTTATAATTTCACTTAAGAACAAGTATGAGGCTCTATCGCGTGGGAGGTGGTGGCCAAGTACTTCACCAGGGAGGCCAATTCCTGTTCTGGTGTAGGAGTGAGTCGTAAACGGCAGTTGAACGACTGAAAGCATTTCAGGAACCCAACCGTCGCCAGGCCCCCCGCCGACGTGATTTCGAGTAGTATAATAACAAACCCGCAAAAAAAAAAAAAAGAAGGGGGGGGTGGGGGCGTCGAACCTATGACCCGTAGCGGCCCCGGTTTCGGTGCCTCCAATCTATAAAAGAAAGAAGTGGACCTGGGCAGGACATGTCATGAGAAGAACAGATAACAGATGGACAGTAAGAGCGACGGAATGGATACCAAGAGAGGGAAAACGCAACAGAGGCAGGCAAAAGGTTAGGTGGAGCGATGAAATTAAAAAGTTTGCGGGCGTAAAGTGGAACCAACTCGCTCAGGATAGGGTGGAGTGGAAATCGATGGGAGAGGCCTTCGTCCTGCAGTGGACCTAAATAGGCTGATGATGATGATGATGATGATGATGATGATGCTCTATAGGACAGGAAGATAATGAGGATACAGAGAAGTTGACCGAAGATATTACTAAGCTGATCAACGAAGCAGCAATCGAAGCAGGTGGCAAAGTACCAAGACAAGTTGTGAATCAGCTCTCGGAATCTACTAAAAATCTAATCAAACAACGCCAACAGATGAGAATAACTAACTCAAGCGACAAGATAGAATTCGCCGAGCTGTCTAAGCTCATCACCAAAAGTAGAGTCAGGGACATACGTAACCATATCGTGAAAGAAATAGAAGCAGCCGTCAGAAATTGAGTCAGCATCAACTCAACTAAATGGAAGCTTTGTGCGGGAAAGAACATAATGCATGCAGCGAAAGATAAGAAGGGCATCATCGTTACTAACTTCAGCGATATAACCAAAGTGGCCGAGGATTTCTATTCCGAACTATACAGCTCAAATACGAATCTCCCCACCATGAGTGTATTAAATGTCGAGCAGGACTACGAAATCCCATGCGTCACTGCGGACGAAGTTAGGAAAGCAATTCAGGGCATGTCCCGCGGAAAAGCGGCTGGAGAAGACGGCATAACCACCGACTTGATCAAAGATGGCGGAGACTTCATAACTGGAAAGCTCGCGACACTACACACAATTCCTCAAAACTTCAAATGTACCAGTCAGCTGGAAAAATGCAAACATTCTATTATTACATAAGAAGGGAGATGTAAAGGACTTGAGGAACTACAGGCCGATCAGTCTACTCTCAGCACTTTACAAAATATTCACAGAGGTTATTTCAAACAGAATAAGCCCACACTTGAATTTAATCAACCAAGATAGCAAGCAGGGTTCATATAAGGATACTCTACTATGGACCACCTGCATGCGATCAATAAAGTAATCGAGAAATCCGCTGAATACAACAAACCCCTCTATATGGCTTTCATAGATTATGAAAAGGCTTTCGACTCAGTAGAGATACAAGCAGCAGTTGTGGAGGCACTACGTCATCAAGGAATACGTGATAGCTACGTAAACACAATAACCAACATCTATAAATATTCTACAGCCACCCTACTCCTCCTTATGAAAAGCAGGAAAATCCCAATAGAGAAAGGTGTCAGAAGAGGAGATAGAATTTCTCCAATGCTTTTTACTGCATGTTTAGAAGTCTTCAAAAGGTTAGAGTGGGAAGAGACAGGGCTCAGGATTCACGGCGAATATCTGAGTTACCTTCGATTTGCAGACGACATTGTACTCCTCAGCAATGATGGCGACGAAATGCAAAATATGATTGAAGACTTAAGCCGAGAAAGCGCTAAGGTAGGATTAAGGATGAACATGCAGAAAACAAAGATAATGCTAAGTGGCACGGCGAAAAAACGTCTATTCACGATTGAAAACCGTACATTAGAAGTCGTAGAAGAATATATGTAACTGGGACAGCTACTTACAGGAGAAACCATCCATATAAAAGAAATCCACCGTAGAATAAACATTGGATGGCGCGCATATGGGAGACATTCCCAACTCATGAACGGAAACCTACCACTGCCAGTACCTATCTTGCCAGTACTGACTTACGGGTCAGAAACCTATAGAGAGAGAGAGAGAGAGAGAGAATTAACTTTATTAAAGGTCCTGAAGGGGCACGGCTACCCATTACGGGGGCCGGCCCGGTGGCTCCACCCATGTGGGGACTGGGAGTCTGAGCTCGCCAGCCACCTTTTGGGCCTTCTGGACGGCCTGGTGTTGAAGGGCCCTGTCGGGGCTCTTAAGGTGGGTGATCCATTCGTCCTCGGTGGCAGGAGACCCGAAGCTAGCGTTTAGCGCGGGACACTGCCACAGCATGTGGTTTAAGTCGCACTTTGCATTTTGGCATTTGGGGCATTCGGGCCTTATATCCGGGAGGTATTTGTTGCAGATATAGGGGCTGGGGTGACTGTGCGTTTGCAGAAGTCTAAGCGTTAGTTGTTGTGCTTTATTTAGTGTTGAGTGAGGTGAGGGGAATTCCTTTCTAGATAGCTTATAGTGCGAGCAAATCTCGTGATAGGAGAGGAGAGGCTCCTGGTGCGTGTTGGGGCCCCCGGCCGGTGAGCCGGCCCGCGTCCCCGCGCGGCGCGTAAGATCTCGCGCGAGGTTATGGGCCAGTTCATTACCGTTGGGGACCCCTGGTTGAACGTTGAGGCCTTCATGCCCCGGAAACCAGTAGATGTGCTTATCTACGTTTATTTCAGTGGTTGCTAGAATGCTTAAGGCCGCCTGGCATATTGTACCGCGGCGGTATGCCAGTGCAGCGGGTTTGGAGTCGGTAAAAATTGTGTCGCGCTGAGGGAGGGCTAGGGCAAGGGCAATGGCCACTTGTTCGGCCTCGCAGGCGTTCGTTGTTTCTACGGTAAGAGCATTGAGGGCTGTCCCGTCGGGGGCGACCGCCGCAGCCGCAAAGTAGGGTTTGTCTACGTATTTAGCTGCGTCTACGAAAGCCACATATGTCGCGTGTAGGGTGGCCGCTTGTAGTAAGGCTTGAGCGCGTGCCCTCCTGCGAGTCTGATTATGCACCGGGTGGATGTTCCTGGGGAAGGGTGGCACTGTGATTTTATCGCGAAGGTGTTGCGGTAGTGGTGTCAGATCGTTGACATTAGTTGGGATGGGAAGACTTATCTGAGAGAGGAGTTCCCGGCCCGCGGCTGTCGAGGACAGGCGTATGAGCTGGGACATTCTTTGTGCCTCTGTGATTTCTTTGAACGTGTTATGTACCCCAAGAGCTAGCAGGCGCTGCGTGCTTGCCGTCATGGGTAGACCAAGTATTCGTTTCGTGGCTTTTCGGATGAGGTTGTCTACTTTGGTTTCATCGCCCTTGCTCCAGGGATGAGCGCAAGCAACGTAGTGAACGTGGCACATTAAGAACGCGTGAAAGATGCGCAGTAAGCTCTCTTCTGTGAGTCCCGCGTGTCTGTTAGCGACGCGTCGGGTGAGGTGAATGACTGCCTCAGCCTTTTTGGCGAGATGTGCGATTGTTAAGTCGTTTTTGCCATTCTCCTGCAGGGTAACGCCCAGAATTCGAACCGACGACACTATCGGGATATTCGAGCCGTCCGTTGTGGAGAGGTGTATGGTTGGTTCGCCGTTGTTGCGGCCGTGTTGCGGTGGCAGAAGCAGCAAGTCAGACTTAGATGCCGAGAGTTTGAGGCCCGTGGACTTGAAGAATTTTTCTACTTTGTTGATTGCTTCCTGAAGGCTTGCTTCGATTTGTCCGTCGCTGCCTCCAGTGCGCCATATAGTAATATCGTCGGCGTAGAAAGCGTGCTCTACGCCTTCGATGTGTTTCAGCTCTTGCGAAAGTTGTCGGAGGGCTAAATTGAAAAGGAACGGTGAGAGCACCGACCCTTGCGGGGTGCCGCGCGGGCCGAGGTTGTAGGTGTGTGAGTTGAGATCTCCAACTTTAGGTGTAGCCGTTCTGGCTCTCAGGAAAGAGCGGACTTATTCGTAAAAGCGGCGGCCTAATCCTGCCTCCTGAATTTCGTGCAGTATATGAGCGTGGCTTACAGTATCGAAAGCTTTCTCTAAGTCGAGAGCTAGAATTGCTTTGAGGTCTTTGCTCCTTACTCTAAGTAACGTCTCCTGCAGCATGAGAAGTACGTCATGTGTGGCCATAGCCGGCCTGAACCCGACTTGATTGAATGGGAAGAGGTGCTTTTGCTCTGCATGTTTTGTGACTCGGCGGAGAATGACGTGCTCCATGACCTTACCCACGCAGGACGTGAGGGAGATGGGTCGTAGAGAGTCGAGCTCCAGGGTTTTGTTCGGTTTGGGAATGAGAGTGACGGTCGCGGCCCTCCATTCTGGCGGGACGCTCCCTTGCTCCCAAACCTCATTCATGTGGGTGGCTAGTGATTCGATGTCATTGTCAGCCAGGTTGCGGAGTAGCTTGTTGGTGACCCCGTCAGGACCCGGGGCTGACTTAGTGTTGAGTTCTGGTATTACCGCGCATATTTCAGCGCTGGTTATAGCTTCCTCAAATGGGTCGTGTGTGACCCCCGCGTATGGTGGGTAGTCATCATGCGAGCTGGGTTTTGTGCACAGATACCGGGCTGCTGTAGCTTCTAAAATGTAGCATCTGTAAGTTGCTGCCCTCGCGCATTGTGTAACAGTCTATCCAGGGTGAGCCGTTGCTCTGACTTGGTGGGCTTGTCGCCGAGCAGGTGCTTGAGAAGGTCCCATTTTAGACCGTTTCTCATGCGTGCGTCGAGCGAATTACACACCTCCTTCCACTGTTGACATGTTAGTGACTGACTGTACTCTTCGATTTGTCGGTTGAGCAATGCAATTCTTTTTCGTAGCCTACGATTGGTCTTTTGCGTTCTCCATCTTTCTTGAAGACTTCTGTGAGTCTCCAGGAAATGTGCGAGGTGGCGGTCCATGTGGTCGATGTTGCGTATTGTAGAGATATTTTTGGTAGCTTTTTGAACGTCCTGCTGTAGTCTCGTAAAGAGTTCAGCGAGGGAATTGTAATGATTGGTGTCTTGTTTGCGTATTTGCCTAAAGAAGTCCCAGTCTACTACAAGAAGACGAAAACAGCGCAGGACATCAGGACAAGGAAGAGCACAGACACGGGCGCTGACTAACAACCATATGTGTTTATTGCAACAATCGTCGTGCATAAGTATGCCGCCACTATCAACAGACAACAGAAAAACAAATAACCATGCGCAGATTGCAGCTACATATATCTTCAATTTAGCAATTCAGGTACGATATCTCCTTCGAAAGAAGGGAAATGGAGGGTAAGCTAACACATGCTTCTCCACTACTACGGATATGATAGGCTTCTGATACAAGACGTGCGCGTTCATCACGGTACTTAGACAAGAATATCACATTTTTGAAAGATGGCTCACAGCCGCACTCATTGCAATGAATTGATAGTTGACTATCAGTCAGTTGACTATCATGAACCAACCAGCCCAAATGCGTGCCCTTCTCCAGTCTACTATTTTAAAGTGTCTGGGCTCGGGGCTGCCTACATTGAATGTAGTGCTACAGATAAAGTGATCGCTACCTAGGTTAGCTTGCAGATTAACCCAAGTGGGATCCGATACGTTGCGTACTAGGGTCAGGTCAGGGGATGAGTCCCGTGACACTGAGTTACCTATGTGTGTGGGGGTAGAAAGGTTGTTGAGTAACACGAGATTGTGTTGCGTGATATGCGTTTGTAAGTGGCGTCCTTTCTTTGTTGTGCGATTGTAACCCCAGTCTACGTGGGGGGCGTTAAAGTCCCCCGCGATGATGAGGGGATGGCTGCCTGCTATCTGCGTCGCTTTAGTTACTAGTGTGGTGAATGTTTCTGTGCTGTGAGAAGGTGAACTGTACACGTTAAGGATAAATATAGATTGCTTAATGCGAGCGTTGGGGATGATTTCTATCATCTGATGCTCTATTTTGAGGTCTGGGCGCACTGCATGTGTCGTGTAAGCGTGAGGCTTAGCCACACAGGTGGCTATGCCTCGAGCGTTGCTCCCACAGACGGCCTCGACTCTGTATCCACGAAGAGCGAATCGGTCGATACGCGTTTCCTGCAGGAGAATGACGGCCGGTCGTTGGTTTCTCTCCGCGTACAAATTACAAAGAAGCTAGAGAGGAAGTTAAGAACCGCGCAGCGGGCGATGGAACGAAAAATGATAGGCGTTACACTAAGGGATAGGAAGACAGCCGAGTGGGTCAGAGAATAAACGGAGGTCGCCGACAAAATGAACGATATTAAGAAGAAAAAATGGACATGGGCAGGCCACGTGATGGGAAGGCTAGATAACCGGTGGACAGTTAGAACGACGGAATGAATACCAAGAGAGGGTAAGCGCAGCCGTGGGCGGCAGAGAGTATAAGATGGGGGGACTCGAAATTAAGAAGTTCGCGGGCGCCAAATGGAATCAGCTCGCGCAGGACAGGCAAGGATGGCGAGGATTGGGAGAGGCCTTCGTCCTGCAGTGGACATAAGATGGGCTGATGATGATGATGATGATGATGATGATGATGATGCGGCACATAAAGCGTGCATGAGCCTGCTGGGGAACGCGAGATCGCGGCGGAGCTAATGGAACCATCGTCGCAGGCTTCTAGGACCAACTGACGCGTGCCGGGTTTGCTTCCCGTGCACGCGCCGCCACTCTTTATTTTTCTTTTCTTTTGCAGCCGGTACAAACGCGCCGGCTGAAAACGCCGACGCTAGCGTTCCTCGTGCTGCGGCGTCGGTGGTCTCTACAGGGCCCCCCGCCTAGACAGAAGGTCGAAATGGACGCGTCGCCGAGGCAGTGGAGGGTTGGTCAGGGCGTTATGCCCCTTGTACGATACAAATTGACTACACCCGCTGGGAACTGATGCGGAGGCGTCTCGAGGTAGGGCGGTTTGAGGCGGTCTAGCGAGACCATCTCTTCTCTACCATTTAGTAGGATTGTAGCGGACTTCGGCGTATTGTGCAGAACGCGATACTGCCCGTCATAAGAGGGTGTGAGAGGCGCCTTTAGAGCGTCGCGTCTGAGGAAAACGTGCGTCGCAGAAGCAAGGTCTGAATGGACGAAAACGCTGTGGTCCGAAGATCGAGGTAGAACAGGGCGCAATTGCCGGATGCATTTTGCAGGCATTGTAGGTACTGCAGCGGTTGAGGCGATGTGACCGACGGGTTGAACAAGTCTCCAGGAAGCCGCAGGGGCGCACCGCATACGAGTTCGGCCGTTGAACATCCCAGTTTGCGTCGTAAGACGGCGAGTAGTCCAAGCAGCACCATGGTCAACCCAGTGGTCTCGGTCCAGGCGCGCAGTAAGGGCAGTCTTTAGCTGGCGATGGAGCCGCTCCACGATGCCGTTGGTAGAGGGATGGTATGCTGTGGTACGTCAGTGCTTAGTACCAAGCAGGCGGGTGAGGGAAGTGAAGAGGGCGCATTCAAATTGCCGGCCACGATCGATAGTGACAATGTTGGGGCAGCCGAATCTGGAAACCTATGTTGACACGAAGGCTTTGGCTACCGTTTCCGCAGTGATGTCCGTAATGGGCACAGCTTCGGGCCAACGGGTGAAGCGGTCGATCATGGTCAGGATGTAGCGGAAGTCGCGAGATGGAGGATGTAGTCCAACCAGATCAAGGTGGACGTGATCAAAGCGACGGCCAGGAGGCAGAAAAGGCTGCGTATGAGTCTTCGTATGTCGGATGACTTTGGCAGTCTGGCACGCGAGGCACGAGCGTGTCCACTGGCGAACGTCGATGTTAATGTTCGGCCAGACGTATCTCTGAGTAAGGAGGCGTTGCGTAGCCCGAATGCTGGGGTGACAGATGTCGTGAAGCCAATGAAATACTGCACGACGAAATGCAGTGGGAATAAAGGGGCGAGGTGTGGCCTGCTGACATCTCGCACCAGAGTGACCGGGGTCCCCTTTATGTGCCGATTATCTGCTGTAAACTCCGATATGTATGCCAATTGGCGAAGTTCACGTGCGACGTACTTGGAGGAGTTTGTACGGTAGTACATATAGCGAGAGGCTTATGGTCCGTCAGAACATAAGAAGGCTGGAACTCCAGGAAGTGTCGCAAGTGTTGGATGGTGGAGTAGATGGTGAGGAGCTCACGGCCGAAAACACTGTAGCGGGTCTCAGCAGGTTGCAGCTTCCGAGAGAAGAAACCCAGTGGGTGCCACTCAGAGGCAAGATTCCGCTGGAGAACAGCGCCGATGGCCACGCTGGAAGCACACACCATAATACGAGTGGGCGCGTCAGCCCTCGGGTGGATGAGGAGTATGGCATCGGCGACAGCTTGTTTAGCGGCTGTGAAGGCAGCTTGTGATTTCGGCAGTCCAGGGAATAGCGGACGAAGAAGCTGGTTAGTGGGTGTGTGGTTGGTAGTGGGTTAGTGGTTGGTTGTGCGAAGAAGCTGGGTTAGTGGGTGAAGAAGCTCAGCGCAGTGGGGAATGCCGGGAAAAATTCACCAGACCGAACTCACGCAGCTGGCGCAGGGTGGCCGGTGCTGGGAAATCTTTCACGGCCTTGACGTGCGAAGGCAACGGACGAATTCCCAGCGCCGAGATGGGGTGACCTAAAATATCGAGCTAGGAAGACCCGAAGACGCATTTTTGAGCATTGACAACTATAGACGTATTGCTGAAGGCGTTGAAAGAGTTCTCGGAGATGACGCTCGTGATACTGTGGAGTGTGGCTCGCGAGAAGGATGTCATCGATGTAAGCAAACAGAGCCGGAAGGCCGCGCGTCACTTCTGCGATAAATCTTTGGAAGGTTTGAGCTGCGTTTCGAAGGCCAAAAGGCATGCGCACGTACCCAAACATGCCGAAGGGTGTAGTGATGGCCGTTTTCGGGATATCGGTATAGGAAATAACTCGTGTCGAAGCTCACTTTATCCGAAACAAGATGGCTTGAATAAGGTGTTCAGTAATTCTGATGCATGAATAAGGCGTTCGGTAATTCTGAGGAATTCTGGTGACATGAATATATCGGAGTCGTATTAAGTCGTATCGGAGTCGTATTAAGGATAAAGTAAGGCTAAACGTTAGTTTAAGCAAAGAAGTAGGTATATCTGTGTCCATCGTTCCAGGCGAAGACGAGGAGAGGTAACGAAAAAAGTGACAGGACCACCGTATGTCTAACGACTGTAATATATATATATATATATATATATATATAGAGAGAGAGAGAGAGAGAGAGAGAGCGGTAGAAGTGATGCCCGCGCAGATGTCATCAACCAGAAAATGGCCCCTGCGTGCACATGGTGCACCCAGAACGCTCCAGGCCATACATACGCGTAAGGGTTTAAAATTTGTGGAAGAGTACCTGATTGTGATCACGGCTGGGAAAGGACGCTATTTTACTCAAACCATATCGGGAGCATGACTCAACATCCATACAAGTATAGTGGCAAGGCAGTGTGTAGGTAGAAAGGCGAGAAACGCCGTTGTGGAAGGCTCCTGAAATTTCGACCTCCTGGAGTTCCTCAACATGCACTGACATTGCTCAGTTCACTGGTCTCTAGCATTATCGCCCCCAACAAAGACTATGGCGCCGCGCGGTCGAGTTTGTACTGCGTCGCCCGCGTTCTTTCAGACCGCAGTCGAGCACCATAACCACCGAACCACCGTGACGAACCGAGGTCGTCTGCCACCTGAAGCGGGGTAATGTTTCCTTCCGTCCTTTCAGCGTAGAAATGACGTGTTCACAATAAATTAATATTGAGAAGAACGTTGATAATACAACAGTACACGCATATTTCGCTTCTTGAAAGCAAACGACGCTCGTGCATATATACTGTACTGGCTCTATATAGCGGCCAGTAGCTAACGACTCCATGACGCCATTGGCGTCCGCGGCCGCGCGCTTTTCCCCTCGAACGCTAGATGTGTGTGAGAGGGGGAAGGGTAGAGGGCGTGGAACAAAAGTAGTTCCTCGCTTCGCCGACAGAGGAGCTGCGCCTACATCGGCCGACTTGCCATGGCACGTACGAAGGCACGCGTTCAAGCAGGCTCTTGCCGTTGTCAGATGGGAAGGGGAGTTGGCTGGCCGGAGCCGCCTATCCCAAAGCATACAGTGCTTATCAGCCCATCATCATCCAGTACATTCGCCCCGGCAAGAACCCCTGCTCCGGGCAAGGAGAGGGGGATTTTTGTTTTGGGCGAACGGTCCTCCCCGGACTCGGGGGCTACAGTTGGTCTGCGTAACGAACTTCGTCGCGCAAGAAACAACCATGGCCATCTGTCTCCTCCTGCCTAACTGAATAGGCCAGCGAGGTATCGACCCTACCCGGGCAGGGGGACTGCCGTTTAGCGATCCGACGAGCGTCGGAGCGCATAGAACAGACACAGCCGCTTCACGCCTCGAGGCTGAGAGCCACCGAGGGATTGCCCGCACGCGAAATGCGAGCGGGCAAACAACCGCGCGCGCCTTGGCCGTCACTGCCGCCGTGAAACAGCCAGAGCTGTAAACACGCGGAACGGCTCGGGCTTGTAACGTTCTTTCTTTCTCCGATATTTGGGGCCATTCAGCCCGAAGATGGGACAGTTGTTTTCGAGAGTAGGGTCTTGCTGTAGGAAGGTTGGCGCATCGGACGACACCCACGCGGCTCTTCGCCGTTCTCTTATAAGACGACTCTCTGAGATGTGCTAGTTTTTTCTGTTAGTGTCACCGCGCTTGCATGAGAAATATTGAGTGCGTTGTAATGCGTTTCTCCAAGGCACCTTGCTACTCTCGAGTAACGTCATACCTTTATTTGAAGATTGCATACAATTTATTTCTTTGGCACCTACAACCAAAAGAGCAAGTTGGGCTAGTTGTTTTGAATTCAGTCTAAAAGGAAGTCCACAGGAACGGAGACTGAAAGAAGAAAAATCGCCCAGCTCTGCACTGAAATGTCAGTTTATTGCAAAAAAATACGATGCTCTCTCTCTCTCTCTCTCTCTATATATATATATATATATATATATATAGAGAGAGAGAGAGAGAGAGAGAGATATTAATATAGTTTGTAAGAAGTAAAGCGAGCCCTTCACCCCCTTCCCTATCGTTTATATATATATATATATATATATATATATATATATATATATATATATATATATATATGTGTGTGTGTGTGTGTGTGTGTGTGTGTGTGTGTGTGTGTGTGTGTGTGTGTGTGTGTGTGCAGATCTGCGCATGTCAAAAAAATCCACGCATATCGACGGAGTGAATGATGATGAGTGGGCGAAGCTCCGGAATTTCATCGGTAAAAACCGTGAATCTTCCGTGAATCTTGCCCAGTACATCAAAGAGGTGACAAACACTGTGTATCGCCATCTAGCGCTCTCCTATCACACTAAAGCACGCAGCGAGCGCCTCCGCGCCGTCTATTGATAAATTCACGTACTAGCTAAAACAGCACCGCAGCGCTCGGACAGACAGACAGACAGACAGACAGACAGATGGACGGACAGACAGACAGACGGACGGACAGGCTAACGGACAGACGGACGGACGGACGGACGGACGGATGGATGGATAGACAGAGAGACAGACAGACAGACTCACATACTACGCGTTCCCATACATATGAATGAAGCGAGCATATGCTGGGATTCGAGCGCATTATATGTACACATACTATAGCGCCACCCAGTGAGCGCTTCAGAAACAACAGGTGGCTACAAACATCCAGGGAAGGACAGACCCACGCCCTAAGGAGCTTCGCCCCTAAAAGTTGTCAACCTCACATGCCTATGCTAATTTAAGCGTTCATCGATGACATACAATTCCCTTTTGTTCTGTGCGAACTGACTGATAGTTGACTTATAAAAGCCTTCGACCACTTGGCGTGTTAGCTGGTCCGAATCTGGGAACATAGGGCCTGTAACGCCCCGCCACGGTGGTCTAGTGGTTATGGCGCTGGTCTGCCGATCCGAAGGTCGCGGGATCGAATCCCGGCCGCGGCGGGATTCGATGCCCATAGACTACTTGTCTATGGGCAACTCCAGGGAACGGTTCTGCGTCTCGAAGCACTGCTCCAATAAAGAAAGATGGTTACGATACCCAGGTTCGCGGCGGCACTTATGATTAGTGCTCTGTTGAAATTTCTAGATTTCGACACTATGTATCATTGTGTTTCGTCGCAGAAGAAAGGGTACATCCTGCAGGGTACCTCATATAAAATCAGTCTGAAAGATTTCGATGACGAAACGACGTAAACATAGTTGAGTATCGCGTGTGAACCTCCTGTGTCATGGAACTCGTGTCGCCTTCAGGCCAGGAGTCCCTCATGTCAGGAGAGGAGAGTACGAGGAGCGTTGGGAGTGAAATTTTTACAACGTTTATTAACAACATGGTAGAGAAATGCCCAGTGCCGAGTCCCCTACGGTGCGTTGTCCAGTTGATTAAGTAGCCCGCTCTCCCTATAGGCCGTCGTTTGGGGAAGAATCCGTTGAAGTGGCTCCTCCATTGACATGTCGAAAGTCCGAAGGGGCAGAAGGTGATTGACCGGCCTTTTCATCAACAACTTCGCCGGCGCAATTCTTGTTCCAGGAGGACCGCGTGAAGGCAGCAGGACTCCTTCGGGTGAAAAACAGTCGTCACCTCCTGCTGAGGTAATGGTGATGTGGTTATTAGCGTTCTCCTTGTTTCTGGCTTTCAAGGTGTCCGCCGCCTCGTTTCCGGCTTTTCTGTCGCGACAACTTCGTCAATGAGCTTCTTTTGACGCGGCTACTCCTCTGGTGCCTCGGTCGCAACACTATGGCCTCAGTTCGGCGAGCCGCTTCAAATACATTTTAATAATGAGGAACCTTCCAATCGAGCCGGAGGCTCAGGTAAGCTTATGCTTGTGTGCAGCAGACCGCTCACAGAGATGGTTCTTTGCCGACGATGCAAAATGTCCGAAAACCCATAGAAATAGCTATATTCGCACGTACCTCGCATGCACACTGGAGCCGCCGCCGTCTGGATGACAGGAGCGGGAGGCGGAAAACGGTTGCTAAAACTGGCTATAGTGGGATACAAGTTAAAAATAAACAGCAGTTGGCAACAATGGCCGACGGACCGCTTGCGGCGGTGTTACTCCGCCAGCCAAGCACAGAAGCCACCGTCGTCAAGCGACCGTTTTCAAAATGGCACCGTGTTTATCCCTTCGATACCTGCAAAGTGTCTGCTGTTCCTCACTCCTTTTATCGGTATAACCCATGACTTTCTCGAGAAGCACTGACAAAAACACGCGGAGTGTCATGGTTTCCATCTAAAGAAGGCCGCGGTACAGCTGGTTTTGCGTCAGAGCCCGTTTTACGCGAGAATTTTCAGGTCATTTGAAAAACTCGGGTGGCGGCCTCTTTGGCGCGCCGGGTTTTTGTATTGCAAGCGCTTGATTTCAGTTCAGTAAGGAATGAGCCTTTCATGTACCACTCTAATGAACGAATGAAGAAATAAAATTTTATTTACCTATGCCTCATTGTTGCCGGCTTCGCTTTATGTTGGTAACATGGGAAGTTTGAAGAATGAACAATTTGAAGCGTCGCAGAGGTATAGAGTCTGTTTCACACTTAGGTGAAATCTCGGAGCGCGTGTCATCGCGATGCGGCCAGCGCTGCAGTCGCGCGCCGGCAACAGCTCGCTTGTGCGCAGACGCTTGAGGCAGGGGGAGGACATTTCCATAGAACCAATGGGGACGATTTTTGGAAGCGATCGTAGCGCCGTCTGGCTGTTGACGGCACTCGCACTAAAAAATAAATATGTTGTTTTGCTAGCACTTTGAACAGTTTTGGCTAGTTTACGCTCGCAATTCAAGTTTTAAAACTGTAAATTTTTTTATAGAATTTATAACTGCTTAGAAAGGTAAATACGTTTTAAAATTGCAAGGGCGCTTTCGAAGCGTCAAAATGGCGGCTGGCGACCGGCAAAAACAGACGATATGCCGTTGTCGTCTGCTACTGTATTGCGGGTGCTCCCTCGGTCGCTACAGGCAGGTACCCCCAATATTTCTCTCGTTCACAATGTAATTGCATCCCATTTACATATTAGAGACTTATAAGTATCTTGCATACTTACTTGAAAGGTTACCGCTGCAGTAAGGACAGCCACAACATTGATCATACAAACTAGCGGCAAGTAAACCGCTTTATTGTAATGACACCGATGTTTACATGAAATGAGGGACAAGTGAGTAGTGTTTTACGAGATGCACCGGCGAGTATCGTTCATAATCGTCGGTACGCATAAATGTACGTACTATGTGCAGCCCCACCGCAGATATCCGGAGCACAGCTGTCCACCGCTGAAGGTAAAAAATACGTATAACTGCACGAATCCGTGTCAACAGAGTATACCACTAAAGTCCCTGCACTTTTACGATGGTGTCGTATCACTCTGTTCACAGTACCAGTATCTTGCAGCTTGACTTGAACATAACCGCGGAACTTTCACAGGCGTCGAATGGTGCGTGCGCCACTGTCAGTCTTCTGGTACTCACTGCCCGCTTTCGCTCGTCGTCGCCCATTCAAGAAGTTTCATTATTTAAAACATTGCAGCGTTCGTGCTCATACGCTTCCTGTGACTTGAAATTAAAAGGCAACTCTTTTTTTGTGTGAATCGATTTGAAGGTCTACAAACAAAGTAGGCAATTTAAAGGCTTAATGGCGTTTCGCCTGCTGCCGCCGGCGGTGCGCTGTCGTCGCTTCGATGGTGGCGCCACCTGAGAGCGCGGACGCGCAACTCACAACATGTCCCCCCCTGCTTGAGGTATGTAGGGTTGAATCGCGTCGTCTGCTGCAGCGGCGCGCTGGCCGCATTGTAGGGCCACGCGCGGATTTCATTGTTACCGTGCGAGAACTGGGCCGATACCCTGTACTAAACGTTGCGCGAAGCCTAACTATGAGCCTTTATTCACGATGATGGGGCTCTACAAACAGCATTTGACAGCATACCTTGTTTGCTCTCTGGATACGCCGTAGTACTTAGTGCGTTCCCGCATATTTTTTCACTGTGCATGCATTGCAGCACGTTGCGAATGAGCTTGCATCGTGCGTGGTCATTATTTCACGCTAAACAAAACAAAGCACTCAACAGTGACTGCTGTGCTGCTATACATGTTTAACACAATAAAACAAATTCGAAATTAGAAAATTCAGGAAACGCTTTACGTGGACAACAACCTGATTCTTCTCGATGACATTTCGTATATAGACCAGGCAGGACAGGCTCTCCGGCGCCGAAATACACGCGTGACGCTTCGAACTTCACTTAGTACCTCGTCAGGTCCTGCAATTGCTGTTTTATTGTGTTAAATCCGCATAGCGGCACGGCAGTCACTGTTGAGTGGTTTTTTTTTTTTTTAGCAGCAATTGAAGACTACGCACGATGCGCGCTCATTACGATGTCTTCCTCGTCGCAGCGTACTGCTGTGCAAACACAGCGAAGATATATACGAGAGAGCAAACAAGCAATGCCTTCTAATGCTGCTTCTAGGACCCGATTATCGCCAATTAAAGCTGAGAGGTAGGCGACGAGCAAAGTTTCGAACGGTGTATCGGCCCAGCTTCTGCGGTAACCATGAAAGGCGCGCGCTGTCTGGCAATGCGGCCAGCGCGCGCCGCCGTAGCAGACGACGCGGTTCAAGACTAAGCTTCTGGACAGGCATGGGCACGTTACCTATGAAAAGTAACAGTGTTACAGTTGCAGTTACCTAAGCCAGAAAAGTAACTATGTTACAGTTACTCAACCTCCAAAAGTAGCTTGCTAGAGTTACAGTTACTGTTGAAAAGCAATGTCGTTACTTTTCCATTACTGTACAAGATTTATATACCACAAACGAAATTATGTAGTTCTTTCAACGGAAAGGTATGAAGGCGTGCGGTTAGTCGAAGTTGCTCGTAGCAACGCGCCAGATAAAAGGAACGGAATGGGCTGCACTCAAAAGCCCAACACCAGCAATCATTGCGTACGCCTCATTTTCTGCAACAACTTATTTATTGATTGTCGGGCATTTATATACAAAAAAAAATGACAGATTCCATGTTCAGTGGGAATGAAGGAAATGCGGAGCATGCACCAGGAACGTAAAATGGATCTGCATTGTTGTCTCGCTATACCGATGATGGGTACACATGAAGTTAAAGAAACGGCCGCGCAAGAGCAGCAAGAATGTGGCCTGTAAACCATGCCGCTCATGAGACGCTAGTCATGGTTGTAAAGTTATGGCCTGTCATTTACGTTCGTCATGCAGTCGTGCACGTGCCATAGCAATTTTGGTGTACATCCCATGAACGAAACGCGTGGAATGTAAATCATGCCGCTCATGACATCCATGTCACGATTTTCATGTTCTCAGAACGTGTCACCCATGGTCGTCATACATTGTTGTCTCGCCATACCAATTTTGGTATATATATGTCAAGTTAACGAAACAGCCGCAAGAAAACTAAGACCGTGGGACGTAAATCATGCCGCTTATGACATGCATGTCATGATTTTCGTGTTATGACTTGTCATTTATGTTCGTCATGCAGTCATGTTGCATAATACCAACTTTAGCACATATCCTGTTAACGAAAAAGCCAGGAGAGCACCAGCCCCGCCGAGGTGGTCTAGTTGCTAAGGTAGTCGGCTGCTGATCCGAGGGTCGCGGGATCGAATCCCGGCTGCGGCAGCTGCATTTTGGTGGAGGCGAAATGTTGAGGCCCGTGTGCTGTGCGATGTCAGTGCACGTTAAAGAACCCCAGGCGGTCGAAATTTCCGGAGACCTCCACTACGGCGTCTCGCATAATCAGAGCTGGTTTTGGGACGTTAAACCCCACAAAATAACAAAACAACAACAACAACAGGAGAGCACCAAGACAGTGGCACGTAAATCATGCCGCTCAAGACATGCACGTCATGACTTTCATACTATGACCTGTCATTTATGTTCGGTCAGGCAGTCGTGTTGTTGCATACCAAATTTCGTATACATCCCATTAACGAAGCGGCCAGGAGAGTACGAAGTCGGAGGCGGTTAGATAGATACGCTCAAAGTTGCCGAATTTCGCCAACACTCTTAGCTGCAGTGGAGTGCTGGGCACTCCTTTCGACAGAATAAACGCCCGTCCCATATTTCACTCTCTTTTCAGGAGTGCTAGGCACTCTCTGTAGCACAGAGTGCGCGCACTCTCCGCACAGAGTGCACGCACTCTCTCGCACAGAGTTCTGTCACTCTGGCTGAAGGGGAGTGAAGTAATGCTTCGCAGGAGTTCAAGCACTCTTTTCATGAAGGACGTAACGAAGAAAAAGAAAGAAAATGGTGCGGCGCCAAGCGTTCGATCGTACCATGCAACAGCGAATACGTCAAGAGAACGCGCGTAAACGAGAGATCGCATATATAAAACATGCATCCATGCACAACGCACACACAACACAACAACGTTAAGCATATAAACACCCATTGCGCAAAGCATTCAGAGTGTCTCCACTTTCCCTGTATTGCCAGTGAAAATAGCGGTGTTCTGTGTAATTAAGCACTAAATATAGACAGAATCCATGGAAACGCCTGGTAACCCTTCGGGATATTGAGTACACTACCTGTTCAAACGAAACAACATAATATTCGATGTCGTTACGATTAGCGAATACCGTTATGATCAGCTGTTTTCATCACGGCAACAGTGCCGAGCACACGTACGGTGCCATGCGGCGCGGCTAGTCCAGCGTAGCGGCAGCCACGCTCTCATTAATCGTCAAGGTGTAAAAGAAATCGTAGACAATACTGATCCGGAAGCACGAATGAAAAAAAAAAAAACAATACCTCACGAGTAAACGCGGAACGCGAGCTGATTCGTGTAAGCACGGCACTTGTATCGCTCGTCGATACTACCGCCAAAGTAAACATTCCAACGCCAATTGACAGTACCGGACATCACACGGGCACTTCACAACACAGAAATCAAAGAAAACAAGGACATACAACACTACGAAAATAAGCAGTAACAACATGAGAATCGAACCCGGGTACGCACGCACAGCAAGCGGACACACTACCGATCACGCCACCACAACACGCTCTGCCGGCGGCATTATTCGCGGCCTTATAAATCTACCGAATGTATTGCTACTCCTGAACCTAAGAGCTTCGAAGTTGATCGGTATGAGCATGTGTTTCCGTTCGGTCAATGCAGAACTTGCGAGGCGGTGAGAAAGCCACCGGCAAAGCACTGCGCTATGAATTATTCTTCATATCGTCGTGCCGTGCGGCAACCGCGTTATAAATCGGTGCTCAATTTCGTGCTACCCTACGCATCACAGATGTTTCGATCGCTAAATGTAAGCAAACATCTGCGTAAAAGTAAGGTATCTCAGCGTGTCATACTCAAGTATGCTTATTTCATAGGCATGTGCTGTTCAGCAATTTTGATTGATGCTGCCGTGAGCCGCACGCGTCCACTGGCACCAGCGCGTTCCTAGCGGTTCAAAAACCACCCGCATTCGCATACAAAAGTTGCGTACGTCACTAGGTGCCCTACACCAACATATATGACTTATACGCGTGTGACCTACCGTGCGCTACACACACTGGCAGAGCGGCGTTCCCACATTCATTCGGCGATCAGCTGTTTGTGCAATTAGTATATACCTGCGCGCATTGCGCTGTTTGGTGCGACATGCTGTCGTCGTATGTGCTGTACTCAGCTACTAAATCTGGTCATCGGCGACAGCTATTTTCCTTGCTAATTACGCCTATTTTTGAACAGCATGTGACCATGAAAACGAATGAGCAAGGCGTGCCGTGCCGCAAGGTGCCTACGCAAGACAGGTGCCTACGCAAGACAGGATAAGGCCTATGTCAATCAAGGACCAGCTAAACTAGACATATGAAACACCGTGGATGCAGGGACCGAACCCACAACACTGAGCGTTGCATGAAGTTTTCTGCACCTCACATGGCGCATTGCTTCCAGGATCAGCACACATTTTGCTGTTCATGATTGACACAGAATAACCGGCTCAAGCAGCTTCGCTCTTAAACCAAGAGAGGAACACCATTTCTCGTAGCTTGCGTTTGAAATGCAGACATAACACACACACACACACAAAGACATACACACACAGCCTACGAAGCAGTAGGGGGGTATTGAACACGGGCCCTCAAGGCGCCAAGCAGGCACACTACCACTATGGCGGCTCCTCCAACGTGGTTAGAGTAAATAAGCCTATTGCACCAGCAGTTGTTATATTGGTGCTTGCGTTATGTGAATTGCATTTCTAATGTATGATGAGCACTATCATAGCAACGCCTATATGTCTGTATGCTATTGTGAAACTTTGCTCTATACCTAGGAATATCTCAACAAACAATGCTTCTGAGACCACATCAACGCACGCACCATATAGTGCATTTTTCTTTGACAAAATAGACATTTGTGCTTTGGACTAATGTGAGTATCAATGTTACATCATACCATGAGCTATCACTCATTCACCATACTATCAACGTTCCTGGTTAGCCCACGTTAAGCATACATCTTGAGTGGGTATTCATGCATTTTGCACAAGGAGCCTGATTCTACCCGTAACACTTCGCTGAATGACAAAGAATTCATCATTGGCAAGTTCTTTGCAGACTGCTTCACATGACGCCGATTCACACAGTGTGGGGGACCTGCAGGATCTTTTCTTGCTTAACATTAATATCACGGTACATTGTACATGCCTTATTTTCCTATTCAAAATAAATGAATACCAAGCACCATGGCTGGAAAGCCCCTTTGACCTAAGCAATGACGTGCATTTAAGTATTGCCTACATTTGATCCATTTAGTAAGTAGCATGAGCTTAAATGAAAGCTGAGTAGGCTGTGAAGCAGTCAGGGTTTAATGAAGGTTGAATTGGAGGAGCTTCCACAGGGGTCTTTAAAAAGTGCTACGTTTTCCGCAGTAGAATGTTTGCAAATGATTGCCAGCAGTTTGTGTATAGCCAACCACACAAGTCCCATTGTTCATTCATAGTCTTAAAGGTATGCGAATTTGATCCAGCACATCGTGAGGCACAGAGAAGCCTTCCCATGATCGATCTTGTGGAAAAAGTGGTGGGCCAGCAACTCTCGCTGCTTTACCGGAAAAATCTTCCTGGAAAAGATGCAAAATAACGAGGTCCATTAGACATTTTGTGCACATAAAAATGAAATCTTCATTGAAAATGCTTACTTCGCTTCTCTTATAGCAATCTAGTTTTTAAACACATGTTACAGTTAACAGTAAGATTCTGGTAAGTGGTTTGTTGTGAGCTTCGTACTTGCTGTGCGGCACACACATTTATACGAAATGCACAAACGCAAAGAAACGCGAAACAACGTTACATGTGCACTTTAAAAATGTCCGCAATGTTAGTAAAGTCCATCGCGCAGTTACACATGTTGCACTTGAGCGCCTTGTCAAAGGCCGCCCCAGTGTTACTAGGCGCCAATAATATGCAAATGTGGACATATTGCCCGGCTGAGGGGGAAAAACAAAAGAACTGATTATCGGAACTGAGCGAATGTTAAAAATATGGGTTACATGCACATATAGACACACGACGACGTGATAAACACATCGGCTGCTGACCGGAATGACGAGGATTAGATCCCGGCCACGGCGGTCGCATTTTCGAAAAAGGCGAAAATGCGAGAGGCCCGTATACTACGCGTTATCAGTGCACATCAAAAGAACACCGGATGGTCAACACTTCCCGAGCCCTCCGCTACTGCGTGCCTCATGATCATATCGTGGTATCAGCACGTACTACACGAGCAATTATTATTTGCGATAGCCGCAGTCTTTCGCGTAAGTTTACATTCACCGAAAGCATGAAGTTGAAGCCTTCTCGCATGAAATAATATCACACAATATTTTTTTTTTTTCAGTGAAGGGGCGATTTCGTGAGCTGATCGAATGACCTTCCGACGCCTGTACTACCTTCACGGGTGTTCCTAAACGCGCATTTATGTCGCGTCGTTCCTATATGCGCCTAACGCCTCTTTTTTGCCTTTAATTTCGCTTAGACAGCGCGCTGTGTAGAACAACACGTACGCATGCATCAGCGGCGATAAAAAACCAACAAACAAACAAAACAAATGCATGACTTACCATGGGTGCGCCGGAATGGGCCGAGCTTGCACGGTTATTTTTGCGCGTCGCGGCATGGCGAAACCATCACTGTCGCTGCATGACATCAGTTGCCCTGCCGTCGCATCACAACCTTCGCGTTCAGCGAAGAGAACACAGTGAGACTGCCCGCACAAAACACGCACAGTGTGTCAACTCAACAGCACCATTCTCATGCAGCGTTCACAGAGCCAATTGGCCATATAATTTCGATATCCGCGATACGGCTGAGCTTGCTTCGGGCACCCACAGCGGCACAGGCGCAACTGGCGCAGACTGGCGCCCGACGGAACCCTCTCACCGGCGCCCGGCGCTGTTCTGTTGATATCTCTCCACCCGCCTGCGTTTGCTTTTGCTTTTTTGTTTTGTCTCCTTGCGCGCGCACTCGTCTTTAACAGCGTACTAGAAGTGCAGTGGTGGAATTCTTGGCTTGCTTTCTGTTGTCGGTGCCGATCGGTGCGCGTCAGGCAGGCCGTCCGGAGACGCGATCCGACTGCGTGCGCCGACGCACAATCTTTACGCGGCGCGCTCGCAGAGAGTCGCGTGTACTTTTTCTTGTCAGACTGTATATTCAGGATATCAAGGTACGTTGAGGCTTGCCACGTCCAGGCCGGCAACGCTGCAATCGGATATCGTTGTGCGGCGATATTTGCGAACGATGGAGTACTGGGCGCTGTTCACGCTACGGACGCTGGAGTTCCGCGAGTTTCTAACTCTACATAAGCAGCATGGGAGCTCGCAGACCATGTTACTCTTCCTTGAACGGAAGAGTAAGCCCCGCGGCTGACTCCGCATTCCTCCCACCTAGAGTTGAATAACTCTGGGTAGAGTAATGAAGTTGTCCTACCCTCGCATTACTCCCCCTTCAGCTAAGAGTGAAGAAATGCTTCGAATTTAATACGTTGGGACAGCCTGGTGCCACGAAGCACTGCTGCACGCTCGTAAATAAAATGGGAGCTCATCCTGAGAAACTACAAAGAGGATAGGCCCCTTCGAGCCATTGCTGTCGGCACTTGGGGAAGTGCTTTTTGGAAGTACCGCCGCTTTGAGAATTGAACGTGTGCGAGGCATTGAAAATAAGCGCCTGTTTCTAGGTGGTTTCCACGCGGGTGGTCATGAAGAAATGGCTGGACACGCAAAAAAATTAAGGACGTTGCACCGGCCTCTGAACAACCGTGACTTTCGTCACTTAGGCCGACCATACTGCGGTGTCGCCACCTTTCTCTGCATGGGGGCGGGGAGAAGAACCCTTCTCCGCCCTTTTAGGGGCGAAGCTCCTTAAGGCGTGGGTCGTGCGTCCCAGATGTATGTAGTAGTAGTAGGTAGCCACCGGCGCGTGCCTGCCGGGAGGCACGCACGCGCCGAGGGCGAGCGCGTGGCTCCCGGCGCTCGCCCTCGCCGCGAGCGCCGGGAGCCACGCGCTCCCCGGCAAACTCGACACTGCCCCGGCAAACGCGAGAGACAACGTTGGCGCAGGCAGCGTCTCCTAGCGATTTTCTTGATTGAGAAATACCGACTGCTCGCGTTGGAGAAGCGTTCACCGGCAACCCATATATATATATATATATATATATATATATATATATATATATATATATATATATATATATATATATATATATATATGCACTGGATCTTGACTTGCAATGAAATGCCGGTGGGAGATTTCACTTGTGCATTGTGCATAGTTGAACCGTGAGGATTCGTAGCATGCGCGTTAACTAAATTAATCCGGAACTCGGCACGATCTGCGATGAACATCCCGAGCTTTGCCCACTCATCATCATTCACTCCGTGGATATGCTGTAATTTTTTATCGCCGACCGGTGGTGCTTTGCTTGCCTTCGTAGAAGAAAAAGTCTTCATTTCCGCCCTGGAAACACGTCAGCACATCTACAAAAAAAGGCCAAGACATGTCCGTGGCCTGCACAGCATCGCAATGCAAACGATACATCGTAAAAGCGTTCCACTGGTGAGACACAAATATATTTTGCAAATTTATCTAGATACAGAGCTATACATACTCATAAATATTTAAGAGAAACATCGCGATAGTCTTGTATCGCGATACTGCCGAGCCCTGCTTTTAAGAAGTGTAGCTACTGGATTTTTTTTAAAGGAAGTAACTGTAACTGTATTTACAGTTACAGTTACCGTGTAAAAAGTAACTGTGTTATAGTTACAAGTTCCTCTAAACTAAAAGTAACTAGTTACAGTTATAAGTTACTGAAAAAAGTAACTAGTTACCGGTAACGCGTTAATAGTAAGTAGTTACTGCCGACGACTGGGTGTGGGTCTGTCCTTCCCTCGATGTTTGTAGCAGTCTTGGGCAGTAACTAGTTACTAGTAACGCGTTACCGGTAACTAGTTACTTTTTTGAGTAACTTATAACTGTAACTAGTTACTTTTGATTTAGAGGAACTTGTAACTGTAACACTATTACTTTTTACACGGTAACTGTAACTGTAAATACTGTTACAGTTACTTCCTTTAATAAAATGTCCAACAACAACACAAAAGCAGGGCTCGGCAGTATCGCGATACAAGACTACCGCGATGCTTCTCTTAATTATTTATGACTATGTGTACCTCTGTGTTGGGTTCAAGAGCGAAGCACCCACCCGAGGACTCTCCACTGTCGCCCTTCTATGGGCACAGCGTTCCTCGCCTCCTGCGGCGGCCTAAGTCCTGCACCCCCTGCGGCGGCCAGGACTGAACAAAGACGGCGTGACGGCCGATTTCTCCAGTGAAGATCTGCGGCCAGCGGACAATGGACCGTGGTCTGGGAACCAAGCCACGTGCAGCATCACGGGGAATCCCCAACGCGGGTTCCGTGAACTGACGGGTACGTCGGCTCAGCCCTGGGAACCCAGCTCGGAGCACGATCCCACGACTGGCCGGCGCCAGTATTCGAGAGAGAGAGAGCCGCACCGGCGATCGACGTGGGAGAGGCGGGTGCAGATGAAGGCATTGGGTGAAGGGGCGTGAGGATGTACATCTCAACGGCAGCCAACACGAAGTTGAGAGAGAAGGACATTTTCCGATTCTGATTGGACTGCGAGAGTGCTTTTCTTCGAGAAGTGTATTAAACCCGGTGAATTGTATTGTAAGGGGGTTGTTCATTAAACGTTGTTTTGAACAACAAGATGTCGAAGCTGTCGTTCCCTCAAGGTGCCAGCAGGTGAAGGAGCCCGCCTTCAATCCCCTGGTCGGCAGCTTGTCAACCGTTTCGCTGACAGCGGGATGAGCGGGCGAAGAACGAACGAGGAGGAAGAAGTTAACTCTCTCTGTCTAGATAAATTTGCTAAATGTATTTGTATCTGGACTAGTGGAATGCTCTTACGATGTATCGTTTGTATCGCGATGCTGTGCAGGACACGGACATCTCTTGGCCTTTCTTTCTTGTTTAGGTGTGCCTGACGTGTTTCCAGATAGGAAATGACTTTTTTTTTCTACGAAGGCAAGCAAAGCACCGCCGGTCGGCGACAAAAAAGGGCGGGGAAGGGTTCTTCACCCGCCCCCATGCGCGCAAACGTGCGCGACACTGCCAGTATAATCGGCCTAAAGGACGAAAGTTACTGTTGTTCAAAGGTCGATGCAGCATCCTTAATTCTTTTGCGTGGCCAGCCATTTTTTTCATGACCACCCGCACGGAAACCACCTCGAGAAAGACGCTTTTCAATGCCTCGCACGCGTTCAGTTCTCAAAGCGGCGGTAGTTCCAAAAAACACTTCCCAAAATGCCGGCAGCAATGGCTCGAAGGGGCCTGTCCTCTTTGTCGCATGTCAGGTTGAGCTTCCATTTCCTTTACGAGCGTGCAGCAGTGCTTCGTGGCATCAGGCTGTCTCAACGTACTAAATGCGAAGCATTCTTTGCAAACTTCGGCGACTTTGAGCGTATCTATCTATCTAGCCGCCTGCGACTTTGTGCTCTCCTGGCCGTTTCTTTAATGTATGTATACGAAAATTGGTATACAACAACATGGCTGCATGACGAACATAAATGACAGGTCATAAGATGAAAATCATTACGTGCATGCCATGAGCGATATGATTTACGTGCCACGGTCTTGGTGCTCTTGCAGCCGTTTCATTAACTTGATAAAAACCAAAACTGGTATGACAAGACAACAATGTATGACGACCATGGGTGACACGCTCTAATAACATGAAAATTGAGACATGCATGTCATGAGCGGCATCATTTATATGCCACGCTTTTCGTTAACGGGATGTATACCAAAATTGCTATGGCACAACACGACTGCATGACGAACGTAAATGACAGGTCATAACATTAGAATCATGACATTCGTGTCATGAGCGGCATGGTTTAAATGCCACAGTATTGGTGCTCTTGCGGCCGTTTCGTTAACTGCATATGTACCCAAAATCGCTATAGCGAGACAACAATGCAGATCCATTTTACGTTCCTGATGCATGCTTCGCATTTCCTTGATTCCCACTGCACGTGGGATGTGCCATTTATTTTTGTAAACAAATTCCCAACAATCAATAAAGAAGCTGTTGCAGAAAATGAGGCGTACGCAACGATTGCGAGTGTTGGGCTTTTGAGTGAGCCCATTCAATTCCTTTTATCTGGCGCTTTGCTACGAGCAACTTCAATTAACCGCACGCCTTCATACGTTTCCGTTGAAAGAACTGTATAATTTCGTTTGCAGTGTAATAATCTTGTACAGTAACGGAAAAGTAACGACGTTACTTTTTAACAGTAACTGTAACTGTAACAAGTTACTTTTGGAAGCAGAGTAACTGTAACTGTAACATAGTTACTTTTCTGGCTTAGGCAACTGTAACTGTAACACTGTTACTTTTTACTGGTAACGTGCCCCTGACTGGTTTGTAGCCACCTGTAGTTTCTGAAGCGCTCACTAGATGGCGCTAGTATGTGTACGTAGTATGTGTACTAGATGGCGCTAGTATGTGTACGGTCTGAGCTAGGGCGCCGGCGTGAGCGGATGTGGTTTTCGAGGTCTCCGGAACGACAGCGGCAGATAAGTTTTCTTGCATGCATTGAGCTTGCTTTTCTAGTATAGGTCATTAGCATAAACTATATTTGTAGTTATTAGTTGGCACGGTTTTTTGGGGGTCAGTAACTTGTTTTTTGGGTGGTTTTTTTGCTTTCCATTTTCTTCCTCCACGTGGCTGAGGTGCACGTACACCCACCACGAGTGTTTTGAAGTGTGGGCTATCCATTGAGTTTTTAGGTACGTATTGTCTTAAGGAACTGTTTGTACTTAGGGAAGTGTTTGTAGTAGCAAGGTTATTAGTTGGTACGGTTTTTTTGGAGGGGTCAGTAACTTGTTTTTTAGGGGTTTTTTTGCTTTCCTTTTTCTTCCTCCACGTGGCTGAGGTGCACGTGGCTGAGGTGCACGTGCATCCACCACGAGTGTTTTGAAGTGTGGGCTATCCATTGAGTTTTTGGGCACGTATTGTCTTAGAGAAGTGTTTGTAGTACCGAGGGCCTTTGTTCTTTAGATAGTGTAACTCTTGTGCTACGAGCGGTCATGGTCAAAAAGACCGCAAAGTGTTCAGGGTGCGGGGCAGCGGTGAAAATGGAAGTTTGTGCGGAAGAGAAGGCAGAAGAAGCTGACGCAAAATGTAGACAGTGCGAGATCGAGGCAAAAATGGAAAAAATGATGACTGCTCAGAGCGGACTTATGGACAGAATCGCTGAGCTTGAAAATGCGTTGGTAAGAGAGTGTGAGAAAACGCAGGCCATGGGGGAGAGGCTTAGGTTAGCAGAGGAGGAACTACCATGGTAGTTAAGGTGAACAAAGAAGCAGGCAACAGCGAGAATAGTGCTGCGCCGGCCTCCAGTGCGGGGGGGGGGGGCAGCAAGAACAGGGTGTGAAAAACGCAGGTGCAAAGAGCACTGGGCACAGCTTTCAGGAAGTGGTGTTGAGGGAGGGAGTAGACAATGCAGCAGCTGGGACTCAGGCTAAACACCCAGACAGTAGCCAGGTGCAGGTGACTCCAGCTGGAAAACCTCAGCGGGTTATTATAGCTGGGGATTCCAATTTAGTTCGATGCGCCGAGGCACTGAAAGAGAGGGTGAAAGGCGACAAAAGAGTATTGGTAGGGACGTTTCCAGGACATAGGCTGGGTTCAGTCATGAGGCAAGCAAGAGAAAAGCTCAGGTCTGGGGCTCACGGACGCAACCTCGTGATGATCGCGGCAGGGCTAAACGACGTCCTCAACAAAGAATCGTCAGGATTAGCGACGACCTTGGCAAAAGGCGTCGACGACATGCGCGCCATCTCCCCCCAGGTGCAGATAGTAGTGTGCACGGTACCGGAAATACCAGTGCGTGACGGCAACCTCCAAAGAGCGGTTGTGGATGCGAAGAGATATGGTGTACGAGTCGAGAGAAGGGTTTCGAAGTAGTGGAAATAAACAGGGAAGTGCATAGGTGGGGGGGTTTCCAAAGAGACAGAATTCACTTGGATAGGAGGCTTGGTCATGAGGTGGGTTGGCGGCTTGCAGGACGTGCAGTAGCTTTTTTGGGGGGCACGCGGGCCCTTCGGAGTCCGGGGTAGCAAGGAACAAAGGAAACAAGCAGGGGGATTTTCGGGCAGGTAGCACTGAGAAATGCCAGAAAGGAGGTAAAAGGAAGAAAAGAGCGAAGGCGCGTGTAGCAATTAGTTACATAAACATGCAGGGTGGCAGAAAAAAGGCAAAATGGTTAGAGATTGAGGAACAGTTAAACAAAGAAAAGATAGGCGTTTATGCGGTTACAGAAACACACCTTAGAGACCTGGAAGAGCCACCACATATTGACAGTTATGTTTGGGAAGGGTGCAACAGGATGATATCAGAAAGAAAAGGTGGGGGTGTTGGAATGCTTATTCATAGCGGAGCAAAATGGAAGAGAGTAAAACAAACGTGTTCAGAGCACCTCTGGGTTTCGGGCACGGTAGGTGGAAAGAAAACGTGGCTAGGTGTAGCTTACATGTGGACGGGAAATAACTGTAAGGAAAAGAATCTGGAGATAAAGCATTGCATAAACACCGATATTAAAGAATTTGGTCACGGGGCCGAAATCATCCTTCTAGGGGATATGAATGCCCACATCCACGACCTTGACGGATATACAGACACCAATGGGAGGTTATTGCTCGATCTTTGCGAGCACCATAGTCTTGTGATAGTTAACACAGGGCCCAAGTGCGATGGACAGATCACGTGGGAGGTCAGAAACAGACAATCGAACGTTGATTATTGTCTTATGACAGAAGGAATCTATGAAAAACTGAGAGAAATGAGAATAGATGAGGACGGGATGAACAGCTTGGGTAGTGATCATAAACGCATAACGTTACAACTGGGATATAAAACTGAAAATAATAACGTAGAGTCGAAGTTTGGCAGCTCGTATTTAAATGACAAGCAAATAAAAAATATAGCCGCAAGAGTAGAGGAAGAAGTAGGCAAAATACGAGGCAAGGACTGGAGGTATAATGAGCTAGTTCATGCAATGACGAAAGAAATAAGTAAAGAGAAGAAAACTGTTTGCTGGAAAGGAAAGAGAACGCCAAAAGATGGTGGAACAAGGAAATCCGGGAAGCGTTCGAAAAGCGACGTAAAGCATCAAGGGAGCACAGGCAGGCAAAAAGGGAGAAGCGGCCGCAAGTCGAAGTCACGGAAAGATGGGATATATATTTAGAGAAAAAATCTATTGTACAGAAATTGGTCGAGGCAAAAATTAAAGGTGAAAGCGAACGCAGGGTGACAGAAATTCATGACAAAAGGAAGGCCGCGCCTAGGATATTTTGGAACCACATAAAAGCGCTAGGTAAAAAGTCTGCCACATTGCAACAGCATATTGTTGATGAAAGAGGAAATCAATTGGAAGGGTACGAAGCGTTGGGTTGGAAAAAGCGCTAGGAGATAGCAACATTGGTTTTAATCTGTCACACAAACAGGGCGGCGTGATGATTGAGCAGATGCTTCCGGGTTTATTTTATGCTGATGATATTGTCTTATTCGCGGACAGTCGAGATGATATACAACGGCTGGTGAATATATGCGGGAAGGAAGGCGAGGCTCTAGGACTAGGATTTAGTGTAACAAAATGCGGATTGATGGTATTCAATGATCCCAACGACCAGGCGGTATCCATACAGGGCCAAGAAATACCGAGAGTAAGCGAATACAAGTACCTTGGCGTATGGGTTAATGAGGGTGATATATACATGAAGGTACACGAAAAAGCCTTGGAAGCAAAGGGAAAAAGGAACGCAGCAATAATGAAGCACAGAGCGTTATGGGGACACAATAGGTACGAGGTGCCTAGGGGTCTGTGGAAAGGGGTAATGGTACCGGGGCTTACATTTGGGAACTCAGTGGTGTGCATGAGGCCAGAGATACAATCAGGAATGGATGTGTATCAAAGAACTGTGGGACACCTCGTGTTGGGTGCTCACGGGAAAACGACAAACGAGGCTGTAAAGGGCGATATGGGATGGGCGAGTTTTGAGGCAAGGGAAGCGCAGAGCAAAATAAGGTTTGAAGAAAGGCAAAGGAATATGAAAGAGAGTAGGTGGGCAGTGAAGGTGTTCCGCTATTTATATAGAAAGAGCGTTGACACGCAGTGGAGAAAGAGAGCTAGGAGGCTCACCAGTAAATATACGGCTGTAAGAGAACTGACAACAAAGAGCGTAAAGGGAAAAGTCAGAGAGGCGGAGAAGATTTACTGGAGAGCAGCGATGGAAAAAAAGCCGACTCTGAATAACTACCGAGAGGGCAAAAACGAAATAAAGAGGGAGGCATTTTATGATAATTCAAGAGGAAGCGCTTTATTGTTTGAAGCGAGATCGGGCTGCCTTAGAACGCGTATTTATAAAGCGAAATTCAGTTAAGAAGAAGAAAAATGCACATGCTGTGAGGAAGATAGGGAAACGACGGAGCATGTTCTGATTGAATGCGGAAATATCCGCCCAGGTGTACGTTTGGGCACCACCCTACAGGGAGCCTTGGGTTTTAGGGCGAACAACGGGAAGCTGAACATAGCCGCGACTGAAATAAGTAAGAGACGGTTAGAATACTGGTGGCAGAAAACTAGAGAGAACGGACAAAAATAATTATAGAGAAAAATAAGGACCTTCTGCCATAAGGGGCAGGGAACTGGGCTATGAATTTCCGTTTTTTCTATAGTATGATCGATTTGATTGAAGTAAATTTAAAAGGCATGAGGAAAATTTAAAGAGAGAGAGAAAAAAAAGTGCTTAAATCTTCTTACGAGCCTGGTGGCGCACATGTCACCGCCCCGCTACAAAGGGGACGCTCATAGCATCCATCCATCCATCCATCCATCCATCCATCCATCCATCCATAATTTGATTGAATGTACAGATGTCCACCCAGGTGTAGCTGTTGACACTACCCTACAGGGGGCCATGGGTTTCAGGAGTAACAGGGGAAAGCTGAACATGCCGGCGATAGATATAAGTAAAAGGCGCTTAGAGCATTGGTGGCGCAAAAGTATGGAGCAAACAAAAGCGAAAGGTAGTTCGGGTAAGATTGTTTCATCACAGAGGAACGATAATAGATAAAATAAATAGACGAGGAAAAAAATTAGTTGTGAAAATATGTGTGATTCGGGAAAAGAAATGGTTGTAAACGAAAAAGAAATAAAGCTAGAGCTTGGTGGCCCGGCCACCGCCCCGTTATAAAGGGGACGCTCCTAATATCCATCCATTCCATCCATAATGTGTCTGTAATGTGTCTGTAGTCTGTAGTCACAGCGGAAGGACGTGCGTAGCGAGCTCCCGGAAGACGCCAGTCGATGAGTGTTTGCATGATTTTTCTTTGCATTCTTACATTGAATAGTAGGGGAAAGTAGTCTTTTCTTTCGTGTGCTTTTCTTTGTGTCCAGTATTTTACCCGCGTAGGGCTTTTTCTTTTCGATGCCACGTGATAGGTATTTTCAGTTGCTGCCGTTTGAGTGTCAGGCTTTATTGGATAAGCGTTTTTTTGCTTGCTTGCGGTTTTTTTTTACCTTTTTAGACCGGGTAAGAGAGGAAAATAATCTTTCTTGTTGCGCCTTTCCCTTGTGTCCGGCATTTCCCCGAGCACAGGTCTGCCTTTTTTTCTTTTTGTCAAGGCCACGTGGTCGGCCTTCAGTGGCGCTGTTGTTTGTGTGAGTTGCAGAAGGTTGTATTGGGTGATAAGAGGATCGGTCGGGGGAAGTAAACTGAAGATATTTAATAGTACCAAATTTTGGGCCACTTTTATTTCTAATTTTATTTGTGCGCGCTGTCGTTGCACAAGGCGGGAGAACTGCCCTTGTGCATTGAGGATATATCGGGACATTTAGTTTGCGGTGCGCTTGCAGCCTACTGATTTATCGTATACGTGCATTTTTCGTGCGGTGTACTGGATGAATTAGTAAAATATACGTTTGAAGCCCAGGACAGTGTAGCGGTGCACCACTAACAACCGCATGATGTGTGCCTGGTAAATTTTTAGGAGGCTTAATTTTTGACGAGTGTGTGACCGTTCATTGCGCTAATCATGGCGAAAAAAACGGTGAAGTGTACAAAGTGTGGCGTGGGAGTCAAAGTAGATGTTTGCGGAGATGATGGGGCATGCGAAGTAGAAGTGTCATGTGGCCAGTGTGCGATTATGGCGAAATTCCAGCAAATGGAAGAAACTCAGACCGCCCTCTTAAAGCGAGTAGGCGAGCTGGAGGACGCTTTAGAGGCGGAACGCCAAATAAGAAAGGAGATGGGCGAAAGGCTCAGAGCAACCGAGGAGCAGCTGACAAAGGTCACCACACAGAATAAGAAAGAGTCAGGTGACTATCATGAAGAGGGAAGGTCCTTGACCCCACAAGAAAAGTCGACAAAAGGAGCACAAAAGCGGGGCTCGACCTACAGCGAAGCTCTGGTGAAAGAGCGAGTGGACAAAAGACCACCCGAACCTCACCCTGAAAGTCAGTCCAGATGTCCAGATCAGACAAAGGGAGCGAGGCAGCTGGAAAACGTAATAATAGCGGGGGACTCCAACCTGGCTCGGTGCTCGCAAACGATTCAGGAGAGGCTAAAAGGAGACAGAAGAGTAGCTGTAGGGACGTTCCCAGGAAAAATGTTGGGTGCAGTAATGCAACAAGCAAGGGAAGTGCTGACTCGTAGAGATCAGGGGCGCAGTTTGGTTGTGATAGCTGGCGGGCTGAACAACGTGTTGAACTGAAGGACCCCAGAAATAGAGAAGAGGTTAACAAAAGGAGTAGATGAGTTGCGGGAAGTGTCCCCCCAGGTGCAAATTGTGGTGTGCACAATCCCCGAGGTACCCTTGAAAGACCTAAACCTACAAAGAGCAGTTGTCACCGCCAACGAAACGATTTGGCGGGTTAGTCGAGCTAAAGGCTTCGAGGTTGTCGACATAAACAGAGAAGTGCACAGATGGGGTGGTTTCCAGAGAGATGGAATCCACTTTGACCGTAAACTTGGGCATGAGGTGGGCTGGCGCCTAGCAGGACACGCAGTAGCTTTTTTAGGGGGCACACGAGCCCTCCGGTGTCCACGGTAGAAAGGGAAGAAACATCTATGAGGGACCCTTTGGAACACAGAATGGGTAACAAAGGGAGAAGGGCAAAGGGGAAAGAGAGAAAGAAACTGCAGCGCGGTTTAATAAGCTACATAAATATGCAAGGTGGCAGAAAACCGACAAAATGGTTAGAAATAGAGGAACAGTTGAACAGAGAACAGATAGCGGTGTACGCCGTTACAGAAACGCACCTTCGGGACTCGGAAGGGCCACCAATTATTGCAAATTATGTGTGGGAAGGGTGCAACAGGACAAAATCAGAAACAAAAGGTGGGGGAATCGGTATGCTAATTCATCGGGTGTAGGGTTACTCCGACATGTGAAGAGCACCTCTGGGTATCTGGAACGGTAAGCGGGAAGAAAACTATGTTGGGTGTAGTTTACATGTGGACTGGAAATAACTGCAAAGAGAAAAATCAGGAGTTAGTGAATTGCATAAGCAAGGATATTCAGAAATTTGGTAACGGGGCCGAAATAATCCTCTTAGGAGATATGAATGCTCATGTGCATGACCTCGACGGATATACAGATTATAACGGGAAGTTGATGCTAGAGCTCTGCGAACAACATAGTCTCGATATAGTTAACATGAGTCCTAAGTGCGATGGGCAGGTAACATGAGAGCTCGGAAGCAGGCAGTCAACAATAGATTACTGCCTCATGACAGAAGGAATTCACGAAAAGTTGAGACAAATGAGCATAGATGAGGAAGGGAGTAGCAGCTTGGGGAGTGACCATAACGCATAACTTTGCGAATGGGATATGTAGATCATAAAGAGAGCATCGAATTAAAGTCGGGCAGCTCCTTTCTAAGTGAAAAACAAATTAGGAACGTAGTCGCAACAATCGAGGACATAATGAGCAGAACAAAAGGCAAAGTGTGGGATTATAATGAGCTTATTAATCTAATAAGGACTGAAGTTACGAAAGAGAAACAAAAGAGTTGCTGGAGGGGAAAGCGAAAGCCAAAACTATGGTGGAACAGGGAAATTCAGGACGCAATTGAGAATCGACGGGAAGCATCTCGAATACATAGGCAGGAAAAAAAGGAGCAGAGGCCACAAGACGAGGTCAAGCAAAAATGGGAAACATACCTCGAGAAAAAAGCCCTGGTACAGAGTTTAGTTGAAGCCAAGATTAAAAGCCAAAGTGAACGTTGGATATCGGACACTTCGCGAAAAGAAGGACGCATCTAGGCTTTTCTGGAACCACCTGCAATCGCTGGGGAAGAAAACTGTAACTATGCAACGGCATATTGTGGATGAAGAAGGAAATAAATTGGAGGGGTACGACGCATTGACTTATATTCGAAACGCAACAGCCGATTCCTTTAAGAAGCATGACGAGGCTCCCTTTACGACGTGTAACAGTAGCAAGGGAGACCAAGTGGAAGAACTAGTTCTGGAAAATTTCAATTGGAAGAAGGCGGAGGAAATGATTCCCAAACGAACAGCCACAGGATTAGATGGGGTTAGCATTATTGTAACAAAAGAGCTCGGAAGAAACAGCAAAGAAGCCCTATTAAAAGCAATTGAAAAAAGGTTAAAGGACAGGCGAATACCGGACAGTTGGCGTCAAAGTAGGATGAAGTTCATTTATAAGGGCAAGGGAGAGAAAAGTAACATTCGCTCCTATAGACCACTGACCATTACATCAGTACTCTACAGGTTGGCGATGCAGGCAATTAAATTGAAAATGCAGATATGGACAGAGCTTAATGGCACTTTTGGCGAACTCCAAAATGGATTTCGAGTCGACAGGAGATTAGATGATAACCTTTTTGCGCTTACGCAGTGTATAGAAATAGCCGGAAAAGAGAACAGACCTCTACATTTGGCATTTTTGGATATTAAGGGTGCGTATGACAATGTGAATCAGAATATTTTATGGGACATAATGAAAGAGGCTGGTATAGGGGATGATTGTATAGAGCTCTTAAAGGAAATATACAGTGGAAATACAGTATGTGGAATGGGAAGGTATGGCGAGTAATGGTAGAATGGAGGCCGTCGATATAGGTAAAGGGTTGAGGCAGGGATTTATTCATGCTTTACATGAGGAGAATGGAGAAAGCATTGGAGATGAGCAATATTGGTTTTAAGCTGTCGTACAGACAGGCAGGTATAGTGATAGAACAAAAACTCCCCGGGTTGTTTTATGCAGACGATATTGTGCTATTCGCAGACAGTCGAACAGATTTGCAGGGTCTGGTTAGTATATGTGGTCGGGAAAGTGAAGATTTAGGGCTAAAATTTAGTGTGACAAAATGCGGCTGGATGATATTCAATGACAGCAACGATCAGACCATATCAATACAGGGCGAGGAGATACCCAGAGTACGAGAGTACAAATACCTCGGGATATGGATAAATGATGGGAATAGATACATGGAAGTACAAGAAAAAGCTATGATAGTTAAAGGAAAGAGGAACTCCGCAATAATGAAGCATAGAGCGCTGTGGGGTTACAACAGGTACGAGGTAATTCGAGGTTTGTGGAAAGGTGTAATGGTGCCAGCACTTACATTCGGAAACTCAGTGGTGTGCATGAGGTCAGAGGTACAATCAGGGCTGGACGTGAATCAGAGGACGGTCGGACGTCTCGCACTGGGCGCCCATGGGAAGACCACAAATGAGGCTGTTAAGGGGGATATGGGATGGTCTGACTTTGAGGGAAGGGAAGCTCAGAGTAAAATTAGGTACGAACAGAGATTAAGGAATATGAAAGAAAGTAGATGGGCAGCGAAAGTATTCAGGTATTTGTATAGGAAGAACGTTGATTCACAATGGAGGAAGAGAACTAGGAAGCTTACCAGTAAGTATACATCCAGTAACGAAACGGATGGGACGAAAAAGAGCGTTAAGAGCATGGTCAGAGCGGCAGAGAACTCGGATTGGACAGCTAGAATGGAGAAGAAACTGGCATTGAACAACTACCGAAAAGGGAAAGACGAAATCAAGAGAGAAAAATTTTACGATAATTCAAAGGGAAGCGCTTTACTGTTTGAGGCAAGGTCCGGTTGCCTGAGAACCCGAAGTTACAGAGCGAAATTCAATAAAGAAGGGGATACATGTACGTGCTGTGGAAAAGCTAGGGAAACGACAGACCATATTTTGATTGAATGTACAGATGTCCACCCAGGTGTAGCTGTGGACACTACCCTACAGGAGGCCATGGGTTTCAGGAGTAACAGGGGAAAGCTGAACATGCCGGCGATAGATATAAGTAAAAGGCGCTTAGAGCCTTGGTGGCGCAAAAGTATGGAGCAAACAAAAGCGAAAGGTAGTTCGGGTAATACCCCTGACAGACGGGCGAAAGTAAAGTCCTTTGTAGTGAACCCCTTTTCCTACTCTAAGGGACCCTCTGCAGAAAGTAGTTGCGCCGATGACACACGGCAGCACGTGAACTCCTTTGGGTGGTTCCTAAGACGAACGTCGCAAAAAAATGGCGCTCCTCGTTAAAGCAGCAACATAGTGAACATATTTAAATAGTTCCGCATTTAATTACCTTTAGCAGTTGTGAATCGGAAAAATATCGTTTTTGTTGCTGATGGCTAATAATGTTGATTGTTCGTTTCACAGCCACGACGAAAAAGATGATTGCCGGAATCCCGCATGGCGGCGATGTGAGCGTGCGAGAGTACGGTAAAAATAAATGTGGCCCTACAGATATCATTACACGGCTAAAAGTTAAAGCTTATACGCAAGGCAAGAAAATACTTGCGGGGTGTTATAATTTTGTGAAAAGTATCTCCCGTTTACGGGTCGTGTACGCTGTCGGCGAGAGTACGCCTTTACGCTCGAAAAGTAGATCACGGATCTACCTTTCTGCAAAGGAACTTTGCCGGGAAGGAGGATACTCCTTTGTCGTGTGTCACTGGGCATGAACGCCTTTCCGGCAGATGTCCCCTTACCTAAAGTACTTTAGCATGCCCGTGTGTCAGGGGTATAAGATTGTTTCATCACAGAGGAACGATAATAGATAAAATAAATAGACGAGGTAAAAAATTACTTGTGAAAATATGTGCGATTCGGGAAAAGAAATGGTTGTAAACGAAAAAGAAATAAAGCTAGAGCTTGGTGGCCCGGCCACCGCCCCGTTATAAAGGGGACGCTCCTAATATCCATCCATCCATAATGCGCTCGAATCCCAGCATATGCTCGCTTCATTCATATGTATGGGAACGCGTAGTCTGTCTGTCTGTCTGTCTGTCCGTCCGTCCGTCCGTCCGTCCGTCCTAGCGCTGCGGTGCTGCTTAGGTAGTACGTGAATTGATCAATAGATGGCGCGGAGGCGTTCGCTGCGTGCTCTAGTGTGACAGGAGAGCGCTAGATGGCGACACACAGTGTCACGTCTTTGATGATGTACTGGGCAAGATTCACGGAAGATTCACGGTTTTTACCGATGAACATCCGGAGCTTCGCCCACTCATCATCATTCACTCCGTGGATATGCGTGGGTCATTTTTTTCCATGCAAACGTTTTTGAGTAACTCGACACATGAACTAGAAAAGCCAAACGCGGTGACTACGCTAGAGACATTACTTGCTCCAATCGGAAAATGCTTTCTCCTGGTCCAGCGACACAACTATACCAGATGTAGACCGCGACAGCGTATAAGCCGTAATGTCGCGTGTGGTGAAAGACAAACTGTGTATTTCTCTTCCTGGCACCGATGAGGCTTGATAATGACCTATTACAGTGCTCATTAGAGCCCTCAGCCGTCGAACGATAACGGTAGCAAAGATCTTGTAATCAACGTTAAGAAGCGTTATAGGTCTCCAATCTTCGGGATAAACGGAGGAAGCGTCATGTTTCGGAATGAGCTCAATGCGGTTATCTCGAAAGCTGGATGGAAAGACGCAGTCCTCAAAGCACCGGAGGATAACCATGGTCAAGATAGAGCCAATCTCACCCCAAAATGTCAGGTAAAACTCAACTGGCAAACCATCTGGCCCAGGGGCTGACCCACGCTTCATGGACTGCGGCGCCGTCTTACCTCTTCAGCCGACGGAAGAGCGCACAGGGAATCAGCGGCCTCTCGAGGAACACGCGATAAGCCGTTGAGCATGGCTGATGAAGTGTCGTAGTTTCCATGCATGGTCGCACGTGACTATTGTTTCAAAATGTGCCAAGAAAGCAGATCTATCGCGCGTGGAATACGGCTGCGGAGATGGTATCCGTGCGGTCACAGAGTTAGTTGGCTGTGACTGGCCAAAAAAGGAATGCCTTGCGTAGCGCAGCACCTCAGGATGCGCACAGGGGTTCCGCCTACATAGCCATGCTGCCGCCGCGAGAGAGGAGGCAGCAATTAAGCGCTGAAAGCGATCACGTATAACTCACGCTGCCAAGCTCGCATCAATGGAGACGGTCCAACGGTGCGCAAAGCGATGCGTAGTTTTGTCGATGTATCGGCCAGCTCCTCAGAAACGCGACGACGCAGCCAACGTCCTTCAACCGAGCAGTGTAGACGCCACTGCATTTTGAGCACGTCCAAATCGATTGGACCAGATCCAGCAAGCGACGCACGTATCGCGCGGAGCAAAGCAGTCCGTGAGCGTTCGTCCTCGAGAGTGCGAACATCAAGACGCCACAGGTTTTCGAAAGAAAACGGAATGTTTAGCTGTAAGTCAATAGCAAGGTAGTCAGAAATATACGCAGGAGAATTTAAATTATCGACAAATGATACTAAAGCAGGTCGCACATAGGCGCGGTCGAGTCTTCTAGCGAACCCGAGTCTAATTGTGATAAGCACCCCCATATGTAAGAAGAACTGCTTTAGGTCGCCATTTCTAGACACCGTAGGTGCACGGGTTTACTATCAAAATTACTAACTTTTGTTGGAAGGATAGAAAGTCTCGCTATAGGAGACAAGAACAGGTGTATTGATCAGCTATAACTGAGCATGTCTTCTGAAGAACTAACCAAAAAATTTAAAGGCCAGAAAGTTTTTTTTGTGCAACGAGTTTCCACAATAAATTGTATGCGCTATGGGTGTTTCGACTGCAAAGTGGAAATAAAGCGCGCATAGAGTAAGGGTACAAACACTATTAACAAGAAATAAGATTTTCATCAACATGGACAACACAATTTACTGTAATTGAACCAAGATATTTTTGCAGGTGATTCTAAACAGATATGATGCGTGTCTTTTAATGTCGTATTAATCACGTATGTCTCCTTCCATGGAAAAAAAATTTTGGCACATCCCACGAGCAGTGGGAATCAAGGAAATGCGAAGCACGAATCAGGAACGTAGAATGGATTTGCATTGTTGTCTCGCTATACCGAGTTTTGTACACATGAAGTTAACGAAACCGCCGCAAGAGCACCATGACTGTGGCATGTAAACCATGCCGCTCATACACGCATGTCATGATTCTAATCTTATGGCCTGTCATTTACGTTCGTCATGCAGTCGTGTTGTGCCGTAGCAATTTTGGTATACATCCCATTAACGTAACGCGTGGCATGTAAATCATGCTGCTGATGACATGCATGTCATGCTTTTCATGTTATGACCTGTCATTTGGTTCGTCATGCAGTCATGTTGTGGCATACCAATTTTCGGATACATCCCATTAACGAAACGGCCAGGAGAGCACAAAATCGTAGGCGGCTAGATAGATAGATAGATAGATAGATAGATAGATAGATAGATAGATAGATAGATAGATAGATAGATAGATAGATAGATAGATAGATAGATAGATACGCTCAAAGTCGCCGAAGTTCGCTAAGAAATGCTTCGCAACGCTGCAGGCATAAGCTACTCTATCTTTAGGTTACGGCCGAGCCTTGTCCGCCTTCCCTCGGAGTCGCCGTGTGTGGGCCCATCCATTAGGCAGTGCAGTCAGACAGTGTGGTGTACAGCCGTGGGAGAGAGAGAGCGAACGGCGCGCGTTGACTATGGAAACGCCGTTTTTGCAATGAACGCTGCACTAGCTTGAAAGGCACGAGAACGCGCCCTCGCCCTCGAGAGAGAACGCCGACGCAAGCAGCGTCTGCTAGCGAGTTCCTTCATTAATTGAAAAAAAAAACCCGACTGCTCGCGCTGCACTTCCATTCACCGGCCACCCCGTATATATGGCCACTGGACATTGACCTGCAATGAACTGCATGTGGGAGATTTCTCTTGGGCGTAGTTGAACAGTAAACAATCCAGGCGTGCGCGTTAAGTAAGCCGAAACTCGGCACGAACTACGACGTGGGAGCGCAGGAACCTCATAAAGACCAGAAGCATGAATTCATTTACATGCACGAGTGCGCGATGTCACCGGTGATTTACAGTAACACCGAGCGATCTCCAGTGCTTGGCCCACTCGTCATGATTCACTTCGTGAAAATGCGTGGATTTTTTTCTAAGATGACGACAAGTACACGCGCGCCATATGGAGGGGTCCAAGAAACGGCGTTAGCAGACGACGCTCCGCTCGCTTCCGTGCGTCTCATGAAACAGCACACTGGGCACGCTTGAAGTAATTGTGAAATTTGTGGCTAAAGCTGTTCACGAAGCTTCGAATGAACATCGACAATGACTGGCGCAAACTGGGAGCACCTTTAACTCTTGATAAAATGTTCGTTTTCGAAGCAAGTTCTCGAAGCATTTTCGGGGCGTTCTTCTGAATATTTTTTTTTAGCGGCGGGGCTGGCTCTTTTGTTGTTGTTGTTTTCTTTCTCGCGCGTTTCGAAATTCAGCGTGGCTTGAATGAGAGATCAGGATTGTCACTGTGCCACAGTGGTTATGGTGCTCGGTAATTGAGCAATCGAGCAATTGAGCTCGGCAATTGAGCAAATAGCAGAGGCCCGCGTTCACACTCCAGACGCCATCGACTACGGCGCGTTCCGCAATCATTGCTTCGTTTCGGGAAGTGCAACTTCAAGAATTATTGAAGTAGAGGTGATATCTGGTTCAGCTGACAGTGCTTGTTTCTTAACTCACAAGAATAAGCAGGTTGTGAGCGTGCTTCACCATTCGGAAACGCCATTGCGCCCCGAGTGCTCTAGCAGCGCGCAGTACATAAAGGGCAACAATATCATTGCATTAAGTTCGTCCAGTGTTCAGTGATATCTGGGGCTTAACGTCCCAAAACTACCATGTGATTATGACAAACGGTGTAGTGGAGGTTGTTGTTGTTTTGTGGGGTCTTACGTCCCAAAGCCAGTTCTGATTATGAGAGCCGCCGTAGTGGAGGGCTCCGGAAATATAGACCGCCTGGGGTTCTTTAACGTGCACTGACATCGCACAGCACACGGGCCTCAACATTTCGCCTCCATCGAAATGCAGCCGCCGCGGCAGGGATTAGATCCCGCGACCTTCGGATCACCAGCAGAGTAAGATAGCCACTAGGCCAACGTGGATTTTTTTTTACCACGAAAGTGTCTTATGCCGGGGTCCATCAAGAAATCTGTGACGTACTTCCGTAACGGAGGTAGATATCTGAAAAATAAACACGCATTTCAGATTCAAAAAGTACCACGCTGGGATTCGCGCCAACAACCTTCGAGGAGTGGCGGTGGGAGCTGGAATCGCTATACCGACCACGCCACCGACAGATCTGCAACGCGGAAAAAAAGACGGGCCTTATATGTGTATAGGCCGCTTTACAACTTGCATCTAAATGATTTTCCGTTAAAGCTAACGCATTTCGCAAGCAAGATTGCTTTTCAATTAAAACATCGCCCCCTGTTTCGCTGCACTCTTGGTTCTCAGCCGTGTATACCGCCACGTAGGAACGATGGAACGAGGTAGTAAATTGTCGCGTTAATATGCGCTGGCAGTTGGCGTTTCTTTCAGTAGTTTCCACACCTCTATCGCCGCGCAGGCTTCGGCGTCCTGCCGCCACGTTGCTTCAGCCACGACCGCTACATAATTCGTTTTGTGCGACGCATATGATAGCCAATTGCGTTGAGACGCGCTTTACTCCAGGAACGCCAAACGACAAGCAAATGATGCGCCTTTCGCACAGCGAGGTGTGCGTTCACAAAGCGATCCGGGGTCAACCACTTCGGTTTCGCTTGCAAGATTTCACCGTTTGCGAACGCTCGTGGTTTCTGGTAAGTTTGCGCAGGGCTCTGGCACGTTCAATGCATTGTCTCTGGAGAAATGTGTCGTTCCGAGAACGTTCGCTTGTGTGCAACTATCGAGGACTCCTTTACAGTGTCGAGGTGCTCTTGATGTGTACATGCAAGTGGTTCACATGTCCAGAGCACCCAACGCATCTCCCGCGCCTCGATTCGCAAGATTGCCGCTTATGTGCGAAGACAGGCTTCACTATCTTGTTATACCGATTCGTATGACAGGGGAATCAACCACACTTTTTTTCTTTATTGCCTGTGATCAGTAGCACGTGGGAAGAGTAATATAAGCAAAATATGTACACAGATAGATGGACTACTCGTCCATTACGATTGAATGACACTTAAATGCCACCTGTCAAGTTGTAAAACGTGTTGTTTATTTAGAGTTCTTTAAGATGAGACAGGAGGTTCTATTCCAGCCAGTCATAGTGGTGGACACGCTTGCGTAGAGTTATCTGCTCTCGAAAATACGTATGGGCTGGTCGTCTAACGGGATGACAATAGAAGCCGGCCATATACAGTAGAGGCCAGTTACCGCCAGCGCCATATACAGTAGATACCAGTTACCATTATCTGATCGAAAGGTGTTCCGTCGTCATCGTCGTCGTCGTCGTCTATCGGCAAATATCTGATGCCGTGGGGGTCAAGTGGAAATTCTTTTTTTTTTTTTATCGCTCGCTGTAACGTGTCCCAGAAGTATGCTTCCTCCCAGCGGTGTAAAAATACATGATCTATTGTTTCGGGTTGTTTCCATATCACACGTGATCCCCATGGCATGTAAAAGCCCCTTTCTTCGAAAAAGCTTGCAACTGAAAGTGTACCTCCTTGCAGTTTCAAAAAGAAGCTTTTGATACCCGGCGGCATCTGCTTTGATTTAACAAGTTTGAGGACACACTGTGTTGTGCCTCAACTGTTTATTGCCCTGTACAGAAGCGGGTGGAATAGGCTGTCTAATAGATCATTGCACAGCTTTTTCTTTGTGGCCGTAAACAGGTATTCTCCTGAAAACCGCACAGCAAGGAAACAAACACTGAATAAATACAATTTCCCTGTCGGCTCCTCCCACACGGCATATGTAGAAATTGTGTAGGATTTGTTATGACGGTGCCTGTGTAACGCGACCGGCGCTTCTAATCTCTCTTAAGCGCTAAGGCACCAACGTAATAAACCAAACACGCGTTAGCCGTACTACCATGTCTTATGCCTTTATTAAACTCTGCTCGATCCCGTAGGAGTACTTCAATGAACGACACTTGGGATACGTACGTCAACGCACCGCACCGTGCATTATTCTCGCACAAAACTCGCATCTCTACTGCGCACTATAACCTAAGTGCACAAAGCCCGTTGTACCATTCAGGTGCAACCATTCAGTCGACGTTCCTGGTTAGTGCACGTTAAGCATACACCCACTCATGCCCTTTGCATAAAGACCTTGATACAACTCGAAACACTTGGCTAAATGATAAACAGTTCATGATAAACAATTTCCTCGCTGCAGACTGCTTCGCATGACACCGATTCCCACAATGCGTGGGATCCGCAGGTTTTTTTTTTTTCTTTTTACATAATGCTCCAATTGCTAGCGTACTAAGCTCTATAAGGAAAAAGGATCGGCCCGTGCCCAAGGCCTCGCGGCCGATGCCTAGGCCGGGGTTCAAGCCCGCCCCAATTTATCATCCACGGATATTTGAATGAAGTGGTCTGTCTGTCTGTCTGTCTGTCCCAGACTACATTCTATTAAAGAACAAATGTACGACGCCTGCTATGTTATGAGGCACCTATTACAATTATTCGTTTTAAGAAAATAAATTTATTCCTTCCCCTTCTTTAACTATCGGCAAACTAGTTTTAACTACCCGACGAAGACACGACAGAGACGTAGAAACACACAGGCGCATGCTGAGCGCAGGCTTCCAACTACGTTTATTTCATGAAGAAGTACACGAGGCTGCGTGAAGGTAGCGAGGATGCAGGTGCGTGTTACAATGGTCCTGATGTGCACATCTATAAAATCGGTTTTCCTTTTTGATAATGATAATGGTGGTGAACTAATGCAAGTATATCCTTTCTTTGCAATGAAAAAGTCCTCGTTAATCTCTATCATTTCTTGTTTCTGCCTTTTAAGGGAATTTGAAAGGAATTTGGAAGGTCTTTTTGCAACTGAGGGAAACAACTCATGGCTGTTTTTGCAGTGTAAGATTCCTTTTTTCAAGAATAGCTTTTCAATGCATCCTAATACACATGTTAAAAAAATTTGGGGGCCATTTCTCGGCTATATGAGCGCAAAACGCGACTACTGCCGCTAAATATTGACACGTGCGGTTGTTTTGGTTCGTTTAAGGGAAACGCCTTTGTCACTTCCCTCCGAAGCGCAAGTTTGAGTGCTATCTATAGAATCTCAGAGATAATGCGAGAACGCGTTATGACTTATGTATAAAAGCTGACGCATCCCACCGGTTGTCTGTCTTTCCGTCCACCGATGACTGTTCATGCCGCTATCGTCTGATTTGCTTTAGTTTTCTGGCCACAGGTTCGCCCAATAAACAGTTGGACTGTCGACATCTTGAGTTCTCGTGCGTGCTTCAGCGTCAAGAAAATATGCCCTAAAAGCAGCCTACCGCCAGCAAAACTGAGCTACGCTTTCCTCTCTCTTTTTTTTTTAATGCGAAGCATTTAGCGAACTTCGGCGAGTTTGAGCATATCTATCTATCTATCTATCTAGCCGCCTACGATTTTGTGCTCTTCTGGCCGTTTCTCCAAAGGGATGTTTACGAAAATTGGTATGCCACAACATGACTACATGACGAACATAAATAACAGGTCATAACATGAAAATCATGACATGCATGTCATGAGCTGCATGATTTACATGCCACGGTCTTGGTGCTCTCCTGGCCGTTTCGTCAATGGGATGTATGCGAAAATTGGTGTGCCACAACATGACTGCATGATCAAAAGAAGAGGCGTGCAGGATACGGACACAAGGAGAGCAGTGAACACTACGAGCGAAGTTGAGCGAACTCGCTCAACTTTCTGTCCTTTATGACTGAATGACGAAGATAAATGACAGGTCGTAACATGGCAATGGTAATATGCATGTCATGAGATGTATTATTTACATACGATGCAGTGGCGTAGGCAGGCATGGGCTGACCGGGCTGAAGCACCCCCCGAAATTTTTTCAGCCGGTGCCCCTCTGCCTATCTATGCTGGCCATTCACATATACGAACAAAGGTGCCCATTCTGGGAAGGTGAGGCTATGGGCATTCGCGTCTCAGCGGTGGGCTTAAAAACCAAGAACGCGGCTCTTTCTACTCACAAAGGATGTTGACTTGTCACTCTATGGCGGGGAAAGTTGTAGTTTGTCTGCAGGAAACCGTCGTGGCGAACGAGGGGCACCTGTCATTTATCGGCAAAGAGTGCTGCAGTAAGAGCCTGAAAGGGGAGCTTGCAGTCTTTGCAGCATAGCATCGCGGTAGCCAGACGCATTTGCAATGCGTTGACAATTAGCTCTCTGCGGTGATGGAAGAATATGGCTAGTCTGCGTACCCGGAAGCACGCGTGGTTTTTCTGCGGGTGAAACGTTCGCGGGCTAAGGTCATCGAGCAAGCGAACCAAGCATAAAGTAAAGTAGGCCGCTGTTTCCTGTGCAACGCCTTTCCTCTTTGCCGCCCGACCGTTCTTCACCTCCTATTCCTGTTTCTGTGGGGCGCTGACGCTCTTCGTGCGTTGTATGCGGTCGCGTGTGGAATAGGGCGTACAGTGCATGCGTTTTTTATTTATTTTTGAGCAGGGCCCTTACATGGGTGGCCCAATACAGGTCGCTCTCGTCATTTTTTTTTTTTTTTTTTGACGACATACATATGGTCGCAATGTGCGCGCGGCGTGTCCCCTTCCTAGGACGATGCCGCGAGAGAGGAGATTTCAACCGACCTTCCGACTGAACAGCACTGCTTAGCAGTGTTACCCACAAGCAATTAAACTCCGGAATAACGAGTCGACAAAAAGACCGCGCTGTGGTTCATCGCCGAGCCTGCGCAAGGGTGAACAGCTCCGCTACCAGCAGGCGGTGGTTGCGGCATTCATTCAAGAAGAGGTCACCTTATTCGTATCGTCGCTTTCTCGGCAATATGTCTCAAGCACAGCAGCGGCTCTCCGTCTTCTGGAGAAGCTCATCTTCGAAGCGCCAACAAACGAGAGAGACCTCGAATGCTAAGTCCTTTTCCCCAACTGATTTGTACTTACATGATACCTTTTATTGTCTGACGATGCAGTGGCTTTGTAATATGCCTAAGATGACCTGTATGGATTATACGTGAATTCTCTGATAATGTTGCCATAGTCCCTTTCTATTGCCCACATGAGGTCATACGATGCCTTATTAATTTCACTGAGCCAGGAAATTAATTCGAAATCATTTCATTTCTTGATACAATATACAGCATTGTAAACATAACAGACGAAATAACGACAGTCGCCGAGACGATTGATCGATCATCAGTGCTTGAGACAGTCCATGAGCGGCCAATGGAAAAATAAAACGAGATGAAATCTCTTTGTACCAATACCATTCTTGGCTAATGTATCTGGTCGAACAACTCGAATAGAGAAGGCTACATATCAAGCAAAACTGCAAATGAGTTCCGTGAAGAAAAAAGAGCGCAAGAGAACGGAGACAAAAAAAAAAAAAAACACGTACAAAGGACTGGCATTTCAAGCATGCAAAACAAACTTGCCCACATCGAGCCCACTGAATGGGATATTACTTCTCTGTTAGCCAGAAGGAAACTCACTATTCTTGGGCCTCGTTTAGTAAGGGAGCCAAATAAGTTATTTACATCAGCCCCCATGTTTTTCAACAGCAAGCTAACTGACAGCGAAATAAGAAAGAAAAAAAAACGTGCAAAGCCCAATGAAAGTCTTAGGAAAGTATTGCCAGGCGAGCGTGTAAGAAAGCTTTCATTTACAAACTTTTCTTTAACCTTGATGTGTCTAAATCAACTGCTAGGCATGTGATATTGTCAACTCAGTGTAGCAAGTGATCGCGTAAGGTTAAAACATATGACGTTTCAGTTTCCAAAACCAGTGAGGTACGGCAAGTAGTAGTTGATAATCTAGTATTTGTCGATGCATCAAGTGAGTAGATTTGTGAACATCGTAAGTTGAATGCTTATGGCGAATGTCATTGATACAGGAAACATTGGACCTAATACCGATCCTTGTGCCATTGTGACGCCCCAAGGGACGTCGGCGGGTCGAGGCACGGGAACACGGGTAGCGAGAATTTCTGGCCTTCTGCAGTCCAATTTTTCAGCTGCCGCTGCGGTCAGAGAATCGCTGGGGCTTTCGTTACCCGCGAGTTTTGCGGAAACCGCGCTTTCACAGCAGAGCTGATGTATGCGCGGCGGCCCCAGATGAGAGTGTGCATTAGCCGGCGACCTTGAAGACGGCAGGATGCCGACACTAAAGCGAACCCAGTGCGCTCATAAGTGCTTGAGCAAAGCCAGCGGAGCCTACCCGGTATGTTTCGACCACTGTGCAATGCAGTAAGGAGAACTGCCTCTCGGACGCGCACATCTGGCCAGCCACAAAGGAGCGACTGCCGACAGGCGCGCCTTTTCACCGGGCACTTCCAGCGTAAGGGCGCCTAGATGGTGCCAGATTGCTTGCACCTGGAGTGTTTCGGAATGGAAGCGGTGGTAGCTAATGCTCGTTACGGTAATCTGTACACAAGTGTCGCCGGTTAGGCTGCCCGACGTCCTCTCGAATGTCGACTTTTGTGTATGTTTACATTTTGCTTTCTATATTTTTGGAGAGGAACTCGTGCTGCCTTACACTGTGGAGGCGACTCCCAACCAATAGTCGCACGGTGGCTTGGACTGGTGCGAATTCTACCGGCGACGGTGCCGTAGACAACCATCAGATAGACGCCCTGGTGAGGCGGGGCTGTCCGGGAGAAAAACTCGTCTCGCGACAGAGGACAGGGCAGAATTTTGGAGATTCGAGAGACTCGAAGAGAGGCAGTGACCTTCCGTCATGTGAAGAAGTAAGCTTCGTTTGCGATCCCTCGTGCTATCCTAGCCGTTCGCCTCTCCAACGTCGGAGAGACCATGTAGTCTTTGCGAGAGCATGATGCAAGCAGCAATGATCGGGGAGAATCCGTGAGCTACGGCGACTTCGAGGTCGACATCCGAGTTTCTAGCACAGCACCAGTCCACAGGCCGGCGACGAGACCTATGCGCCGATGGAGCCCACCCTGATTTCCAGATAAGCATTCCTTTCGTTGGTGGCAGCAAGCGTAATTAACACATTTCGCCGTTAGTTTATGAGCTGTTTTACCCGTTGTATAGGCCGTTCAAGTAACTGTAGGATTAAACTGGCGTTAGTCCCAACAGCACCGTGGGATCTTTAATTTATCTGGCTGGAAGTGTGAAGTGGCAAACCACCTGAAAAGCTTTTTCAGTATTAAGAGATATATTACCGCGTTTTTCAGCTTAATAAATGTGTCAGTAATTATTCGTGAAATGGTCGGGATGGCGGTGTTTGTGAGTTGAGTGGAGACAAAACCATGTTTCGGGAGGCCTACCATGTTAATGAGGACGGCATTTTTTTGTAACACATTTGGCTTAATTCCTTTAAAAAAGTGGCCATATGTTCAAGACAGATATATCTGGAGCTGCTTAGAATCAAAATCGCAGGCGAATCTCTGTTCTTCCTGCAGATGTGTCGAAAATTTGGAGATAGAAGTGTCTGCATAAAGGTAAGTTTGGGTGACGAAACCATAAGTACGAAATATACACTAAAATATCGTCCTGTATGTCTACTAGCATGTTAAGTTGGAGAGAGTCTTCCAGCGTTTATCAGGACAACGCCAAGATCAATTCATAAAGAGTTTCAAAAAATGAATTTGTTGTAGCGTCATTTTCAGGTTGCCTACCTCAGGTATGCTGTCCGCTTTTCCCGGCTGCGCCTTCTATCACGAATTCTTTACAGCATTTTATGCGTATGTGTACATAGATCACTACACTTTATGTTGAAACTGTCATCAAGGTAATAGCCTGCGCAAGTGACGAATCTTCGCAGTGGCGGAGAAATAAATGTCTTTCTACTAGATTTCGTCGATACAATGTAGTCTGTGAAAGTTTGAACGTGCGAGACTATCGTTATTTCGGAGCTCAGTTGAAATTACAACTGAAGGATGAAGTAGGCTGCGGAAGCTCTCCGAATGATATACTCATTGGGCGACGGTCCGCGCAAATGCGTCACGTGCACATTTTCGTTCCGAAAGCTCTCTCTCTCTCTCTCTCTCTCTCTCTCTATATATATATATATATATATATATATATATATATATATATATATATATATATCACACAGTGAGGCTCCGTCTCCCTCCCTCCTGCCCGTTGAAAATTCCGAACCACCGCGGCCCCCCCCCCCCGAAAGACATTTCTGGCTACGCCACTGATACGATGGTCTTGGTGCTCTGCTGGCCGTTTCCCTCATCGGATATATACAAAAATTAGTATGCACAACATGACGCTCATAAACGACAGGTCATAACATGAAAATCATGACATGCATGTCATGAGCGGCATGGCTTACATGCCACATTTTTGGTGCTCTTGGGGCCGTTTCGTTAACTTTGTATGTACCAAAATTGGTATAGCGAGACAACAATGCAGATCCATTTTACGTTCCTGATGCGTGCTTCGCATTTCCCTGATTCCCACTGCACGTGGGATCTGCCGTCTTTTGGAGTAATGAAAGAGCGGAGGTTCGGGCTTGGACACGGGCAGACGCTTTGGCGTTTCAACAAAACGTCCCCTTCACCGGCCAAAGACGCTTCCTTCGCGCTGCCGCCGTTCACTCGGGTCATCGAGGGGCTTCGACAACGGACCGTGCAAAACCTACGGGGAAACTAACTATGGCCATCTGATGAGTTTTTAGTCGAATTATATAACGTGGGACTATTTCCTTGTTTCTGATGGCGTATAAGGAATAGGGTTTAATTGTACGTTCAGTTTTTACAGCAGCCCCACATTCATGCGATGGCAAAATCCATTGATGTGCAGGAAATAAATAAATAAATAAATAAATAAATAAATAAATAAATAAATAAATAAATAAAATGCGTCACATGCATAATTTCATCGGACGCCAACCAAAAATGGCGTATCTCACACATGCAAGATTCGCAGCCGCAAAACAGCGCAAGCCACGTTACAAAAACGTGCCCGTGTGCTACTGGTCTAAATCTTGTGAGATCAAGACATGGTAAAAACAGTATCTAACTTGAACTACAGTATAACAAATGGGCCCATTTAAACTTACAATACAAAAATCTCATTTCGTCATGTGAAAAAGAAGGAACAACAAAGAAATAATGCCTGCATTTTCTTCATTGCAACAAAATCTAGATTCCAATGGTGGCAAGAGGATGTTCCACCATTTTTGAACGTGAAGTGAAAGATGTCTACAGTGTGTGCATCCCACTGCTGGGCAGAGATACCCGAAAAAGTATTCCGGATGACAGATATAGAAATACCCGTTTTGGAGCCTAAAATACAGATACAGAGACACATTTGGAATTGACGTAGCGGGATATTTCAGAGCTACTTTTGCAAAAAGATGAAAAAGTATTCCGGTATACAGATACAGCAATACTGATACTGAAATACTTTTTCTGTGTCGGCATGTTCATACTCCGTAAATATATTTAGTAAGTGAATTATAATATTTAAAATGTTGGAGCGCATTGACAATTCCAATATATTCATTATTTTATGACAATCCTGAGTGCCATAAGGCATTACGAAGGAGGCTTACACTGTTCGTAACCGTTAATAACGTACGACATATGCACAGATATCAGTTACAAGAAATAATTATACTGTATCACAGCAAGAGGTAACACACATTGTACACCGAAATTGACATACTTGACGGCAACACTATTAGCTATGCTAGAAATAGCACAGCTGAAGTCAAGTGCTGGAATCGCTAACGGACGAATTCAGAAAAAGTATACATTTATTTAACGAAGATATGTTTTGCTGAAAAAATTGGTGTGTTAATTACACTTGAGCAGCAGGAACTTCTCAAATAGGCCGTCATCTAGACGTCGTTGGTTCGGCCTCAACACGAGACTCGCGAACGATAATAGTCTCTCTACCGCTGCAGAGGAGCACAAATTCGTGTTATATAGCGGACACAAATACAGCCTTCACGGCCGGATTGTTCTAAAACATGGCGACATCTCTTGTTGGGTCGGTGTAAATACCGGAACACTTCCGCTCTCACATGGGTTTGTTCTGAGCATTCCGAAGCCGTAGTGTCACCGTCGTCAAAGTTACAGAAACCATCATTTATCGCCACCTATTATGGCGGCTCGTCGCACGTGTCAGTTTGGAGAGCTGCTGAAGCACATGCACAGCGGAACAGCAGCGGAGCGGCACAAAATTTCCGCGTGGAAACACGTCATTGGAAACACGTCTCAGCTCACTTTCCGGGAAAAAAACAAAAACAAAAAGCCTATGAAATGCTCTAGTCCTGCATAGTATCGCGATACTGGTACAAATACCGAGATACATATACATTTTTCACATGTATCTCGATACAGCAATAGAGATAGTCAAAAGTATCTCAGAAACGCTATCGCGATACTCGCGTATCGCGATACTGCCCAGTACTTGTCCATCCTTCAGAACGATCCGTGCTTGCTGTTCAGACTGGCTCAGAGAAAGCGAAAGAAAGACTGCCGTCCTTCCGTCATCGGTCTCGCCCAGTGTTGTACACGTTCCTCCAAAACAGGAACGAAAGCTCGTTCCTCGTTCCTTCCCGATTTTGTAACGAGTTCCCGTTACAAGTTCCTTCAATCAGAAAGGAACGCGTTCCAGTTACATTTTGGAAATTGGAACGTGTCGTTACATTTACGTTACATTTGATTTTTAAGATTCAAAATAGTCTCGGAAAATTGTGAGCTGAAATTAAGTGACTTAAACGCTTTAAATTCAATCCGAGCTACATACATTTCGTGAACTTGAACCTTACCGGCAGCAGATTACCTGGAGATAGGAAATATGAAAATAAATGCTTCTAGACACTTTTTCAGGGAGCACCGAACGTAGTCCCGAATTGTTCACAGCGAATTTGACTCTAGTCTATTACAAGTGCAACACATAATGGGTCTTCCAATGAGTAGCCAGAATAGTGCTCCTCAGGTGTGCAGATAGAAAGTATTGGGATCCTGGTGGGGATGCAGGAGTCGGGCCGCCGGTCCTAGGTTCCACGCTACTAGGCCGACGTTTCACCCATCCCGGACTCCAAGGGAAGGATGCCGGAGTGCCGAGTTGACACGGAGACGATGACGAGTCAGAAGAGGAAGAAGGATGATTTATTTTACATGATGATCTGAGCTTAACGAGTTTGCGCTCTTATTAAATACAACCTATATACAATAGTGTCCAATGACAACGTAGTCTCCGCCCTCGAAGAGAGGAGGTCACGCCCCGCCTTAGCTGCTTCTCGGTGGCAAGGTATGACGTGACCCGGGTGGCAGCCGATGCTGAAATCCGGAGAAGGTACGGTTCGGCGAAGAGGCTTGCTGAAGAACAGCAGCAGCACAAATAAAAGCACTCTTCCCGGCCCCGTCCTTTTGACGAATGCTGCCGTTTCTCACACTGGGGAAGCCATAGGCCACCCGCTGGCAGCAGTGCTCACAGTCGGCCGGTGCGCTGATGCACCGCTCTCGCTGCGTCGGTGCGGCCGCGAAGTTCTTGCCACAAAGGCGACACAAACGCGCACACACGCACCGCACGACACACCGACGGTCCAGGCGGATTCCGGGAGCTTCCCGCGGGCTGGTGAACAAGGCCGTCGCTGCCGCGTCAAACAATGCACTCGTCTCCTCGAGACGGCAGCCCAGGGATGTAGATCCGTGAGAACGCAAGCATACGCGCTCCCCACGGTCATTTTCCCCGAAAGGTAGATCCAACGGCCACCACCAGCAGCCTCCCTCCACCACATCCATGGGGGGCCCACGCCGATCTTAACAGTCCCTCCGGCGCCAGGAAACTCTCGAATGGCCAGGAACGCAATTGCTGTCCATGAGAGAGATCTTGGGCTTGATGAAAATTGTGGGCATGCGGCTCGAACATCCCAAAGGACGAACCGCAGCCAGAACAATCCCGGCGCCACAACGCTACACCACGCGCAGGCATTCAGAATGTGCTTCGGGTCCACCAGACTTATCAAAAACATTAAATCACCCCCAAAAAATTTCGGACTCATTTCAAGCAAGCGACCATCTTCCCTCGCAAAGTTTTGCTCGAGACAAACCTGGGGCAGCTATGGAAGAGTTCCCACTCCAGAACTACCTAAGAATTGGTTCTACAGAATTTGTCGAGCAAAAGGTTAACAATGATGGCACCCACTTAAAATCAAACTCGCCTATTGAGTCCGCCAGCACCTCCACTGAAGTTTCATTTCCCGTACCGAGCGGTAAAGCATTCTTGGAGGATCGGAATCCATCGGAGCAAGCTTCCATTCTTTTGAGGCCTTTCGCCTAACCCGATAAGCGGACAGCGATCAATTTCGAGAGCAAGATTCACTCCGTGCACGCAACTGGCAATTCTCTGTGCCACCCATACCAAGCATGCACGTTACTTTTCAAACGCACTACAGATATCCTCTCTCACTGTCAGCTAATTTACCACATTCAGAAGAAATGGAATGTTCTCCGTGCTCTCCTTATTTAACTTGAAAATAACGCCCGATCCTCTGTCACTCACAGCGTCTTGAAGTACAACGTAACATTCTTAACCTTCAAACTCCCACTTAGGATAAGAACTTCAACCTAAACAAAACTCGCTTACAAAGCTCACTTCAAAACTAACTTCACAAAACTCCCTCACGCTGATAAGCCATTCCTAGTCTGTGGTGCCCGAAGCCCACTCTCCAAAAATACACATTAAGTGTTCAACCAACAATTTACTAAAGAATTAACCTTTAAGTCATAACTCGCATTTTACGTAGCTCGAAAACAGACACTACCCACAGTGTCATGAACATTCCCTCAAAGTAATGTACTCCTTCACAACTGCAACGAGCTCTACGCAAATGAAAATCGCTCTAAGTGCAGCCTACTAACAACATCGCCTAGTTTACCGCTTACTGATTCAATAACGCTATTCCTCTCTTCAGCGCTTCAACATGACACGGTTCTCACAGTACCTCAAAGTGACCGTACACTTAACTGACGCGTTGTCCCTTCGACCATCTTCACGTAACGGCGCGTACTAACCGCTACAGCAGCCAACGCTTACTCCAAAACAACCTTCAATGCCGTAAACATGAAAGTAATAAGAAAAAAACATGGCACTGCTCAAGCGCTGTAAACTATGACAAGACTGCACCCCTGAAGCCAAACTTCCCACAAATCTGAATTGGCTTTACTCTTGAACGTGCTCTGAAATGCGCCTTTATTTACGCAGAGTGTAATACACAGTACACCATTTCCTGTCAATCATGCCAGCTACTAAATTCATAAACGTTGGTTTCGCGCTATGAAACTTTCCTCGGAAATTAACCTCAATAAGTGCGTTTACAATAGCCTAATCTGAATTCAGTACTACTATACTGCTCATTTTTCTTAAAACTGTCTCAAGTCGTTTCTTAATAAGAGCTACACTCTTGCATGCGCTTGTGAAATAACCACAACGGACCGCTCCCCGTTCCCCGTACCCGAATTCCTTTGATTCGAACCCTATGGGGTCTCGGTCCCGACGGCTTTCTCGCTCGCCATAGACGACACAAAGCGCAAGCTGTTCCCTGTGTTCTGCTGTCATGCTTGATTCGGCTTCGCGGCCGCTTTCCTTCTGTCCTCTGACGGGCTAACCTGAAGCATAGATGGAAGGTCGGTCTGTCTCGCTTTCTGCGCACTGTCGCGGGACGCTCAACTGCAGCTTTACCCCTGAGACCAATTAGACACGGCTGGCGTCGCAAAGAAAATCTAGCCAGTGCTCTTGGCTGCGCAGGGTGCCTGTTACTGACCAAACCACCTCGACCCGCTATTCTCTTCCAGGACGTCACCTTTTCCCTTCGTCGGAGGGGCTGCATCCGTTTACTGAGAACGTGCCTCCTTCTAGTTCGCCTTATCGAACGGGACAAAGAGCATTTCCCCCTGCCGCGAGTTGGGCTTGCCCTTTGTCTCGCGCGCTCCCTCGCTGGTTCCTTCAAGCGCTTCCGCGGTGCTGCTCGAGCACGCTTTTTTCTTTTTCGGCGGTGTTTACGGACACCCGCCGCGCTTGAACTTTCCACTGAACTTAGCTTCGGGTATTCAAACTGTTCGGATGCCCCTGCGATCGTCTCCTCCTTTTCCACAAAAGACTCTCTCGCTTCACAAGTTGTGGAAAGGTTATCTCCTTGTTCAAGGGCATCTGTAGCGCTTCTCAAAACCTCCTCCTCACTGCGCGTGCACTCGGCCATTTCTCCTAAATTAGCTTCATGCAGTTCTTTGTACTGCCGCTCGCTGCTACAAACTGCGTCGCATGCATTGCCCTCCAAGGTCTGACCATTCGTGGAAGCCTCTACACTTTCGTCACTCATTTTCTGGACACCTCCTTCACTACATTGAGACTCCACTTTACTACAGCTTCTGGCCACTTGGCCCCGTTCCTCACAGTTGTAACTAACATCTGTCTGCTGCGGCTGAAATTCTCCCACAAATATATCGGTCTTCTTAGAGTATTTCGCCACCTCCAGCACAATACCCTCATTTTTGTCACTTAGTGACGCCTCGCTCTTACCGACTTTTTCGATTTCTTCCGCAGCTGAATCGCAACCCTTTGAAGTTGCCTCACTACGATCAGAGCACTCCGTTTTACAGCTCCTGGAAGCTGTCTCGCTCTGATCATAGTCGTTCTCTCGCATAGAGTTACTGGCTACTGGGGCCCGCTCTTCACAGTTGGAATCAACCACTGTTTCCTGTGCTTGAAACGTGCACGCAACGTTAGCGGACACCTCACGATCTTCCGCCATCTCAAGCACGTCTTTCTCTGTCTCATTCTTAACGGAGACACCAGTACGCCTGAACAAGGCTTCCCGCACTTTACTTTCCTTACGCTTTACGCTTGCTCTTTCAGGAGTTCCGCTAATTCCTCCTCGAACCGTTAACCGATCCCTCTCAATTTTGAGCTCCAACAATTTCCTCTCCCTTTCTTTCTTCTCTTTTTCGTACTGTTTCTTTGCTTCCTCCTCTTTCAGATTTTCCTGAACAAGACCCCAGGCGAATTCAATATCTTCCTCACTGCTACCGCTTTCCTCTATTAATTTCAGTAGCTCACATTTTGTCATCGACTCTTCCCACTCGAGTGCCAACTCGTCGCACAACTGCAACAGCTCTGCCCCTCGCAACTCACTTAGGTCCATGGCCACTGCTTAAAACGAAGGTTTTGCTTGCGAACAGATGCTTAAAACCTCGCACTATGCATCTGAACGCACACGCACACACACCCAGGAATTCAAATTGTTAACCCAGAATTTGAAGCCTGGTAAATCTCAAAGCAAAAACCAAACGCTCACCCGCAAATGCAGTGCCATGTCACCAGGTTCATCCCAGCCGCTGCCATCCAAATGTTGGGATCCTGGTGGAGTCGCAGGAGTCGGGCCGTCGGTCCTAGGATCCACCGCTATCAGGACGACGTTTGACCCATCCCGACTCCAAGGGAAGGATGCCGGAGTGCGAAGTTGACACGGAGACGATGACGATTCAGAAGAGGAAGAAGAGAGATGATTTATTTTACATGATGATCTGAGCTTAACGAGTTTGCGCTCTTATTAAATACAACCTATATACAATAGTGTCCAATGACAACGTAGTCTCCGCCCTCGAAGAGAGGAGGTCACGCCCCGCCTTAGCTGCTTCTCGGTGGCAAGGTATGACGTGACCCGGGTGGCAGCCGATGCTGAAATCCGGAGAAGGTACGGTTCGGCGAAGAGGCTTGCTGAAGAACAGCAGCAGCACAAATAAAAGCACTCTTCCCGGCCCCGTCCTTTTGACGAATGCTGCCGTTTCTCACACTGGGGAAGCCATAGGCCACCCGCTGGCAGCAGTGCTCACAGTCGGCCGGTGCGCTGATGCACCGCTCTCGCTGCGTCGGTGCGGCCGCGAAGTTCTTGCCACAAAGGCGACACAAACGCGCACACACGCACCGCACGACACACCGACGGTCCAGGCGGATTCCGGGAGCTTCCCGCGGGCTGGTGAACAAGGCCGTCGCTGCCGCGTCAAACAATGCACTCGTCTCCTCGAGACGGCAGCCCAGGGATGTAGATCCGTGAGAACGCAAGCATACGCGCTCCCCACGGTCATTTTCCCCGAAAGGTAGATCCAACGGCCACCACCAGCAGCCTCCCTCCACCACATCCATGGGGGGCCCACGCCGATCTTAACAAAAGTCACTCACATTCACCAACACATGAGACATTATGAGTAGCAAGCCTACATTTAACGCTAAAAGCTATGTATGCTGTAGACCTGTCGATTTACATCAATTGGCATATAATAGCTCGTGCTTCACCCGCGTCTATCCATACTGCAACAAGATTTCCCGATATGTCGTCATCATTTGCTGCCCTAAATTTCTTCCCTCAGTATTAGTAGTATTAGTAGCCTTTTCAGTCGTTTAGTAGTCTAATTGACAGTTCTGAATATATTATTTTGCTTAGGTCTCACAATTTTAAAGCATTTGTGATACTGTTCTTTCGCTGTTATTTATGGTGGTGCGCAGCGCGTGTCGGTGTGGAGAATTCGAACTGCATGATCAGCTGATGAGCTTACCGACGACGACGTAGCAGTATCTTTTTTTCTTATGGCGTCCTAAGCAGTACGCTTTGTCTGTTCAATTTCTACAGCAGCCCCACTTTCGTGCAATAGTGAAATTGCATTAATATGTGGAGAATAAATAAATAAATAAATAAATAAATAAATAAATAAATAAATAAATAAATCGCCTCACGTGCATCATTTCATCGGACACCAACCAAGAAATGATGTCTGAAAACAAAAATGACGTATGTCACGCTTGAAAGGTTCGCAGCAGCACAGCAGCACAACCCAAATAGCAAAAACTTGCGCACGTGCTACTCAGCGTGGCTCTAGTTCTTATGAGATCAAGACATAGTAGAAATCATACCTAATGTGAACAAGAAAGTAACAAATGGGCCGATTTACACGTAGAACACAACGCTGTCTTTTCGTTATGCGAATAGGAAAGAACATTAAATAAACCATACCTGCACGTGCTTTAAGTTTCTCGCCGATCTTTTCGACACTCCACTTGTATTGTTTGATGAAGCACAAGTCATACATTGGGCTAAACACAAGCGTGTGATGTTGTATTCAGTCGGTTGAAACATCGGGGGTAGTCATGGCCAGGAAGCAATCTATAATTCCACATCGGCACTCATTGCAACAGAATCTGGTGGCACAGGAGGTGAGATGGTGTTCCGTGATTTTCGAATGCCAAGTGAAAGATCACTGCAGTGTGTCCAGCCTTCAGAACGACCCTTCCTTGCTCTTCAGACTGGCTCAAATAAAGCGAAAGACTTCTACCACTCCCCACGTGGTTGGTGTCGTCCCGCGCGCTTTCCTGTCGATTTCCTGCACCCCTGCTGGCGCCTGAGAGATGTTTCGCCGTAACTACGGCCCTTTCGTCGACCCCTTTCGTCACAGCAGGAGGGCCAAGTTTTCCTTTTTCGGCGGACGTTGTCGCCCCATCAGCAGAGGCCGGCAGCGTGTCGAGTAGAGTACGCTGCATCAGAACGGTCGCTTGCAACACGACTTCGGAGAATCCTACAATTCCCCACTCAAGCAAGCCGGGAGCGTCCGTGGAAACACTGCAGCTGACGTCTTCTCAGCGATCTTCATTTGGACGTTTGACAAGAGACCACGCCACCCTTTTGTTAAAGGGGTCGTGAAAAGAATTTGGAGATGGCGGTTTGTAATTTTCACTGCTTCAATACGCATTCGACAAGCCGATTCCGAAATATTTCGGCGAAATATTCAGTGCACATTTAACAACGCCCGTTTTAAATCTCAGCTTTCTTGCGCTCCCGAAACGACTATGCGACACTACCGGCCGGCGTGGTACTATTTGGTGACGTTGAGTTAAGATATTTTTAAGTTCAAAGGCACAGTGAACTCGCGTTTGCTCTAAAGGAATCGATTTACTTGAAAGCTAGAAAGGAAGAAAATATTTGGAAACCGTGCGGTGCCACCATTCGGAAGAAAAACGACAGCACGGTTTGTTTTCCCATGGCCTCCGAGGGCGCGCCAATCTCGGAGGTATGACGGCTACTAAGATGACGTCATCTGCAGAGTTGAGGGGAACGCGCGCAGTGAAACCGAAACCGCGTTTTTTATCGCTCTAAATCAACGCGCACGGTGCAACGGAACAATGCATATTGTTGATTGGAGGGTCAGGACCCCGAATACGCACTTAGTACAAAATGTTCAGAAAACGTTTCACGACCCCTTTAACAAACCCCAGCCGGCTCGGTCGTGCTGGCTGGCCTTGTAGTTCTGTTCTCCAAACTCTCGTGGTTTACGTTTCCGGCTGCTAAGTGTCGCCAGCCCGCACACAGCTACGTTGATCGAGACACTGCCTGCCTGCTAGCCACGTCACGTTAGCTTGACTTCACGGTAACATTTGCCGCTGCTCGTCTGCTTCGCCGAGCGGTCTCCTGCGTAAAAAATGCCATTGACGCCGAGGCCCACACGTTTGAGCCGTAACCGCATTCTCAGAACCAATGCGTTGAGCAAAGCGCGCGTTGTCAGTGTCTTAGTTCGAAGGGAGCCTTGGCGGCGGGATCTGAAGGGACGAAAGGAATTTCGCGGCTGGCTGCGGTTCCGCCTGCGTTGCCGTAGACAGCCGGAAACATTTCGCCCAGCGACAGTGCGCGGCCACCGTATGGGGTAACGAAATGCACTTGTGTGGTGTGCTTACACTGGCGAAAGAGAAGTTTCGCCCTCGTCGAAGCCTCGAAGAGGGAGAGTAAAGGAGTGACGTTTTGCGTGTAGTGTTCTTTTGAGTGACGGAGACTGCTAACAGGGAAGCGGGGACTCAAGGCTCGGCCTCGGCGGTTGTGGCCCGGCCTATCCGTCCTGCACGCGGACATGTGGAACGCTTATAAAAGGAACGTCGTTCCCCCTGCCGTTACTGCATAAATGTAACGCGTTACCGTTACAGTTCCACCAACTCTTAAAGGAACGCTAGCGTTCCTTCGTTCCTCCAAAAAGGAACTAGTTCCAGGAACGTCGTTCCTTGGAACGACGTTCCGTACAACACTGGTCTCGCCCCACGCAGCTTCCCTGCGCCCCTGCGGGCGCCTGCGAGTCTAACTAGCCTCCGTATTGTAACACATGCCACTGCTCGCTTGCTTTGCCGAGCGCTTTTCTGAGTACAAGATGCCAGTGACGCCGAGGCATTCGCACGGGAGCCGTAACCACATTCTCAGAACCAATGCGCTCAGCGTCGGTAGCAAAGCGCGCATTGACACTGCAGTGTCTCAGTGCGACGGGAGCGGTGGGATCTGAAGGGACGAAAAGTATGGCTCGCGTCTATTCGGTCTGCGTTGCCGTACAAGGCTGGTTGAGAGCGAGAAATTTTTTTCCTCCAGCCACATGGAGCGGCTGCATTGACTGCATGAGCGAAAGGGTAGCTTCGCCCTCGTCGAAGCCTCGAAGAGAGAGTAACGGTATGGCGCTTTGCGTGTGGTTTTCTTTTGAGTGAAGGAAACTGCTAATAGGAAAGAGGGGACTCTAGGCTCGGCTCCGATGGTTGTAGTCCGGCCTATCTGCCCTGCATGTGGAACGCCTGTAGAACGTTTACAGAAGCAACGTCGTTCGCTTGGCCGTTACTCGTAAGTGTAACGCATTACCGTTACAGTTACACCAACCCTCAAAGGAACGATGGTGTTCCTTCGATCCTCCGAAAAGGAACCAGTTCCAGGAACACCGTTACTTGGAACGGCGTTCCGTACAACACATCATGATAGCGTAGTTCAAAACAGAACGAAGAAGGAAATAGGCAACAAAAGACGCAACTTGCAGACGTTTAGCACACACAGAGAAAAGGGTATTCTTGGTGGCGTCGCTTATATAAGAAGTATGTGCAAACAGCGAACTCTGATGCCTTACTTATTTAAGTTTTAACTACTGCCTAATTACTATGTTTTCGTGTTATATGCGGGTTAGCGCTAACTTTTTCACTTGTATTGCACTCTCGTCGGGCCGGCTCAGAGGCTATATAAGGCGGGGTTAGCGAGAATTCCGGCGTTAAATGTCTCCTTGCTGCGACAGTGTTTCATGCAATAAACTGCATGCTATAAGGTGATGCTGTGGACAAATATACACCGCATTCTTCCACCTGAAGTAATAGCTCGTATACCCGCCCGCCCATTCATGGATGCCGGGTGTTCTTAAAATGCTATTGTCAGGTGATGTTTTCGCATTACTTCGTCTTGTTATCCCTGTTGACGAGTGCCGTTATCTCACAGACAGACAGACAGACAGACAGACAGACAGACAGACAGACAGACGGTCCTGAGACGGACGGACGGGCGGACAGACAGACAGACAGACAGACAGACAGACAGGGCGGACAGACGGACAGACAGACAGACATTTTCGCGCTCAGGTAGCCCTTAAAAACATTAAGACCTCTTTATGGCTATAAGCGTTACTCCACTTGCCGTTGTTGTAGCCCACCTTTCCAAGTAGAGGGAACTTGTCAGTCGCACGTAGAAATCACAGTGACACAGGCATCCTTGTTGTGGTGCATCAATAAATAAAAAAAAAGGTTTTGGTTTAAAGTATGGTTCTCCCAGCAGAGTATTTTAAGACTGCTTCTTACAAACGGAAGCGTTTTGAGCTGATAACGAACATTTTGTGAAAATGCTCTCGAGCTAACTTGTGTCCAAATGTGTGCTGCAAAGAAGGAACACCCCTGGGACCAGTCCTTAGAGTGGCTCCATTGGCGTTGTATTACCGGCAGTTTCTCCTGAGTCATGCGTTCCGCCGTTGTGCGGCTATGAGAGCTGAGGACAGCTCTACACGGCTCTCCCCTAGTAGAGAGTACGGCGTACTCTGAATCGTCTACAATTTGTTTAAAACCCACAAGTAATGCTCCAAGTCGCGGCTGTCTTTCCTATAAGTCGCTCTGGTGTCTGAGGCGTAATTTGCTATTTGCAATACAGAAAATAAAATGTCTAGCATATCAAGCACTAATTATACCTGTAATTGAATATGCTAACATTGTCTGGGGCCCATTCACCACTACAAATATATCAAAAATCGAAAAAAATACATCCTGCGGCAGAGAGATTTACCTTCAATAAATATTGGCGGGCGCACTCCCCTTCTCAACTGCGTGAATTAGTGGAACTACTCACATCGGAGGATAAAAATAAATACGAAAGACTGAAGTAGCTTTACTTAACTGTTCATCATCATGTTCACATTAGGTGCGCAGACGTTTATGAAATTCTGTGCAGTGAAACCTCTAGGCATTGCCATTCAATGTTCATTCGGTCTCCTCTTGTTCACACCGCTTGTGTTAAGCGTAGCTTCTTTCCAAACGCTATAATTGAATATAATTCTCTGTGTATCGCTAGAAGCCATCAATTGATTCATTAATGAAATACCTAAGTGACATAATTGTATTTGACACGCATTTCCCTGCATCTATGTGATCTGCTAATTTTAAGCTGCTGCTGTTAAGTTGATAAATAAATAATAAATAAATAAATAAATAAATAAATAAATAAATAAATAAATAAATATCAACTATGGTACAAACTGCAGTGACGAATGGAAGCCGAGGGGTAGAGGACACCTACACAACCGTAATGGACCGGAGTCTCGCAAAAGCTTCCTTCGAAGCCTGCAAACTATAGAACCTCCCCAGTAAACAGCATTGCATCCCCATTCTTTTACAAAATAAGAGGAAATTTTGACTGCGACAGCTCAAATATTGTCTCCTTTCTTGAATGCACCGTGTGAAACGCGCAATATATTGGTCAAACTGAGACTCCATTCAGGATAACAATAAACAACCATACAGAACACACATATATAAACAACCATACAGACCCTGCCACTAGAGCACTGCACGGCCGACTTTTTCCGGCCCGGGCCCGGCCCGGCCCGAAAGCGCCGTGCTCCGGCCCGCCCGAGCCCGGCCCGGTGTTTTTAAATACGGCCCGTACCCGGCCCGGGCCCGAAAGGTTTGGGCCCGGCCCGGCCCAATTCAACCAAGTATTCCTTGAGCATAAACGAGGCACTGTGCAATCTTCCCTTATAGTGAAGATATCAGCCGCACTCAAGATAGTTTCTGGAGAGTTGTGAGAACTTATGACAGTGTCACGATTTGCACTGGTACTGTGTTTACCTTCAGTTAATTACGCCCCTACCATATTTGCGAAGGAATTGTAGGGGAATATATGAGGAGGCATAGCTGGCTGTCTTATGCACGCAGTGCTAGCCGTGCAACGTTGCTATCAAGTTCATTTCAAAGAACGACTACAATACACAACGCCCACATAAAGTGGAAAAGCGGCGGACATTTATAATTGAGTTTACATTAATTGCTGGGACTATTGAGTAAATAGCGCAGAACTTATCCTGCAAACTTCGTTTATTGCACAATGCAACGAGAGAGAGAGAAAAAAAAACGCGCTCTAACTACACCTGGGAGGATTCGCCAGGCCGAGTAATGTCGTTTCGACTCCTCGGTATACGCAACTGTCTCCAACGTACGCTACATTTTCGTGCTAAAAAGAAGGGAGTCCTCTCCCGCAACTTTGTTCGCCGAGTCACCGCCACCGCAGTGCCATAGAGATATGTCAAAGCAAGCCACATACGTTAGCGAGCCAGGTACCGTCCTCGCTGTTTGCTTTAGATGCCTATCTCGTCGCCTTTGTGCGACTGTCCTCGGTCTTTGAAAGTGTTATACTGTAAATCAAGACTGGACTAAGGGATTCCGAAATAACTGCTTATTAGAGCGCCGAACTGAACTAGCCCGTGGCTTTTTAAGCTCTCCCCGTCGAACGCGGCGGGTCAGGTGTCCGGAGCGCGATCCCACGCAATGACAGGAATCAGGAGAGTGGGTTGCCGCCGAGGGCCGGAGGCCTCGGTGGGAACAGGGGAGCGAAGTCTGGCTTTCTGTGACTCGCAGTCGTGGTTGCAGTCTTCCAGCTAGCGGCTGTGACGGTGGAGACGATGTGTGCCAGAAAGGAAAAAGCGGTGACTAAGGTGGGCAGGAAAAGGCGGAAGGTAGAGAAAAAGCAAACTTCTGAAAGGAGTAGTGCCCATGTGGAAGGATATTTCACGCGGGTCAGGCATATTCTATTGCTTCAGCAGGCTTCATTTCAGAAGGTGTCAACTGTTCAGTCAATAAAATAAGTTATGTGTTCCATCATATGAATAAACTTGGGCCCTTCTGCTTTTGTTTCAACATGTAGGGTGTTAAGCATCTCAAGTGCGGCACAGAATACTCAGTCTATGCCTCATATATAGCTTCCGCAAAACCTGTATCACCCACTATAATCATCTGATGTTAGCGCATGCACCGAGCTATATATATACGTGCGCCACGATTTTGGATCGTGGTACAGTATCGGCTGCGGTATCACCGTCGCGTGTTAACGCGACGGTGATACCGCAGCCGATAAAAGTCAACAAAAAAGTAGCGTACATGTCGCACACCGACTTAGCGAATCCGCCTTACAAATTCTACTCGTGCCAGGGAAACCTTACCTGCTTACCACAAACATTGACGTCATTGACGCTTTGGTCAACGAAGCAGTGGGAACTCTACAAATGGGAACCGCTGGGTGCCCGTGCTGCGCACGTCCTGAGGTTTCACAGCAGCGGAGCTGCCATAAGTTCTTTTTTTTTTTTTTTTTACTAGAGGAGGGGCTCAAGTCTCCCGTTTTGATGTGTGTTATTAACCGCTAAAATCTAAAAGCGGCAGAAGTTCGAGGGAAGATGGAACCTTGAAGGGATGAAAAATTCGTCCACACGGGGTGTCGCTGGACCCCTTAGATATTTATGCGGCAAAAGGTGTCAATACACCCGCCTGTTACAAAGGGTACTGCAGTAAATCATCTTGATTATCACCTTCCTTAGGTGCTTGCTCACTTCTGTCTCGGAAGCGCCTCCACGTTTTTAAGCGCCATGAGAACACTTGTGCTCCGATGAATGAGGAAACTTATGAATTACTGACGAAGTGTGACGATGTTAAGCGGCCGTGAGAATAAGGAAAAACATATTCGATATGATGAGCATCCGAGTTAAATGCTAGTTATGATTTGCTAATTGCCAAATCATAAATATTTGCAACTGCCTTGCTATCACGAAAATCAGCAACACCTGCGTGGATCGGCGAGCCTGTGACAAGAGTCACTTCGCTTCTTGCGCTTAAACTGCAGGAAAACCAGCTCCTCAGGTATTAATGGCTCACGAGTCGCGTTGGCCAGTACACAGAGTCACGAAGGCGGAAGCAGGCGCGGCGGGCATGCGCGCGTAGCTGCATATTCGAAATGTTTCCCATGATACCGATGAGTACATCTTATATGCACTAATCTGGGCAGTGTACCGTTGCTTCGCACTTTCTGCAGTGCTGCGACTACCATTTCTTTTGATACACGGTACGCAGTAACGTGTTTCGCTCAATATAATGGCGGGAACTTATATGAGGCAGCTTCCCGAAATTACATGTAACATACTGATGGAGGCAAAATGCTAGACTTCTTGTTTCGTGCGATTTCAGTGCACGCTAATGCATATCAGGTGGTCTAAATTACCTGTAGCCTTCCACTTCGGCGTCTCACATAGCCTGACTAGGTTCGGGATGTTAAATCCCAAAAACAACAAAGCCAGAAAGCATACACGCGCCATTACCGACACGTATGAGACCCGGGCCTGATTCGGGCCTGACCCAGGCCCGGGCCCGATCCAACACTTACTTACCCGGCCCGACCCGGCCCGCGGGCCGGGCCCGGGCCCGTGCAGTGCTCTACCTGCCACACCTTCCTCTCTCCAAGCACGTAAATGATCTTAGTCATCCCTTCCATACATTCACAGCTTGGTGCTCCCATCTGATTTCAAAACGCATGATGACCGGGAGGTTCGCGAATCTTACCTTATTCACAAATTCAACATTGTGTCTGGTGGCATCAATGAAAATACAGGCCGACTATCTTGCTTGCCCTGCCAGCCAACTAAACCAATTAACGACCTAAGCGACTAAGTGTCTTCAATAATTTATATTTTATTTGTGTTTCTTCTTTATTGTTAGTGTGATGTTTGTTTAGGGATCCACATGCAAATCTATGTGCACTATGAAATCGCGGAACTCTTATCTTCCCCCTTTTCCTTTCTCTTCTTTTTCTTTCTGCTGTATATTAATAGCGCTCCTGTTGAGATGCAGAAATATTTGTCGATCTCCACCTATTTCATTTTATACGTATTGTTAATTTTTTGTTTGCCCTGTCTTTTTCTTATTGCGTTTATTTTCGCTTATTATCTTAAGATATTTAATTTCCCATCATGTTTCTTGCTGTCTATCTCTTGTTTTTATCTGATATGTTTTACACAGATCACACCACAGGCGCACAAGGTGCTGTTGCGACTGGCCTGCTCAATGAGCCGACCAGCGGGTAGCGTGTGCGGGGCGGCGGAGACGACTCGCAGGCACTTGGGATTCGGGAGCCGAGAACCGAGGCAGAGGTTGAGAAAAACTTGAAAGACGTTTATTTACATATTTACAAGTGCGTTCTCTCCAGAGAGTTCTTTTCTCTCCTCCTGTTCTTCTCTGGGTCCCGCGCTTTTTGTTGCCCGGACTTCTCCCCCATTGGCTCCTGGGCGAGGGAGGAGGGAGAGGATGGGAGGTCTCCGTACTTGACCCGCCCATGGCCGTAATTACCAAAAGTCCGGGAAACGACGCCGAAGACGATCACGTCACGCGGCCACGTGCACGTGCGGAGACACACACCGGCTTTCAGTTTGCGTGGCCCGACGCTGATCAGGTGGGCCCCCGCCGGACGAATCACTTCCAGATGTGCCGGACGGGGTCAACTCTTCGGCTCGGAACCGGACGTTCTTCCAGGCTGGCCTTCCTTCTGTGCTAACTAAAAACGTTCGCACACACGAAGCACACGCGCACGTGCGGCACAGAAACTCATGTCCCCTGGCGGCGTCACACCGTCGCAAGCACACCTGCAGCAGCTTTGTAACAGCTTCCCCGGCGGCGGGCTGAGACCTCGACGTACGAGAGTCAACACTCTTGTGGGGAGAGGTCGTTGAAGGAGACGCTGATGCGCTGATTCCGAGCAGCTCTGCTCGGCCATCTCCGGTACCGGGCGCGTAATTTCATTACATATCCGGAGCAATGCATAGGACGCGTTCTGCGCCGCCATTGGCCGCACGCGAGCCCCACGTCATGAGAGCCGCCCCCGCTAGGCATTTCCGGTAAGTTTGCTCACACACAGCAGTCGCGCAGTGCCCGCCTCCGACGACGGTCGTCCGTTCCTACGAACGCGGAGTGGGGGGAGGAATCCGGCGGTGCGGTTGGGGTTGCGTCGCCTTCGATTCTTCGATTGTTTTCCTTTCGCTGGTGGGTTTTCAAACCTGCGCCAGTTAAGGGTAAACGCGGTGCGCAAGAGACGCTGGTTTGACGCTTGCTGTGTGAGTGCTAGGTGCCGCTCTTTCATCCTTTTTTTGGGCGCTGAGAGCTGTGGGAAAGGAGGGAAAACAAAGAAAGATGTCGGATGCGCATGTGTGTGTTTTTTGTTTTGGTTTTTTCTCTCTTTCGGGGTGAAGTAGAGAATTTATCAAGGGGCTACGAGGCTCGGCGCCTCGGGGGGAACTATTATTACTAACACAACTGCTCCGAAGGAGCCGCTTAATGTTCTTTTAAAAACGCAATCGCGTTGGGTCTCAGCGGCGGGCGCGCCAGCGCCCGTCGCTGACGCGCCTGGCTCTGGCAGTAGTGACACGAGCAAAATAGTGAGAGCGCCGAAGGCGCACCGCGAAGCGGCGACGTATGTCAACGGGCCCTCCACTGACACGGGCGAACCACGGACACGCTTAAAATAGCTATATGGCAGGAAATGCGCCGGCAGCGATAAAATGCCGGCAGCCTTCCCGTGCCAGGCTACTCTCTCTGCCGGCTGCCGGCGTGCGACTGTAAACATTTACCGGAAATGCGTAGGCGGGCTGACGTGGCCTCGCGTGCGGCCAATAGCGGCGTCTGTGCATTGCTCCGGATATGTTAAGGAAATACGCGTACCGGGCATCTCGTCCAAGGAGCGGTCTCTGCTCTGTGTATCACTTTCTCCAGAACACAGCATCGGAGCCAACTACGACAGAACCACAACCGCAAAGCAGGCAAGCGCCCCGGCCCCTCTCCTGAGACCCACCAGGCTTTTTTCCAAAACAAAATAATTTTTCGCCTACTCATTACAGCAGCAATTGCAACAACCTGAAATAGGCTCCTCTGACATAGAAACACAAGTTGTGATGCCACACAACAACAACGAAAAAAGGACAATGGTAAAGCTAAGCTACAGACACATAAAAAAAAAGCAATATACCCAAGCCAGAGTACTCGACGCCATCGAGTTCCCAAGAAGCAGCGACGTAAGCCGTCAGCATTGCCATTCAATTTGCCCTTTTTAAAACAAATTCTAAACAGTACAGCAACAGTAGCAAGCTCCAGCGCAGTAGTCGGCCGTTCTTAAAGGAGTACTGCCACGAAAATTTTCACTTGGCGTTTTTTTGCATGAAATGAAAGGCCAAGACCTCCAGAGCCCAGAAAACGTACTGGTAAGTGTGAGCGCCCCGTGAAAATTTATTTACAGCATGCCTTTAAAAGCCGGTTTCGGTTCCTACTGTAGCCTGACGTCACGACACACTATGTGCATAGTAATGAGCCCTCGTGACGTGTTCCCGCAAAAAATCGTGGCGTTTTCGCCTAGTGGTCTCTCGCGCACAGCGCCTGCAGCAAGTGCGGGGTCAACAATGTACAAAATTTTGTGTAGTGACTCCGCGACGACAGCAAATACTTCGGCACTGTGCAAGATGCAACGTACGGCACGCACGGTGGGTGGCGGCGTGACTCCGGAGCCTGCGATAAGCTAATGTGGCCTCCGAGACCTCCGCGGCATTTCAGGGGCAAAATGTCGGCGCCATAGAGAGCTTGCCTTCCGATTATACGCGGGCACACACGACGATAGAGGGTAATTCGACTTCGCTAGCTCGCTTCACGGGCACTGTCAACTACGGCGACTGAACGGCGAGAGCATACCACTGAAAGTGACGCACGAGCGGCCATTTTGCATGTTTTTGTACGTGACGTCATCACAACTTGCCATACTGCTGCGTGAAGTCACCAAAATTCGTACTGTAGCCTGACGTCATACTAGTGTCGATGTCAGTAGGCACGCCATGTGAATATTGACTTTGACGTCCAATTAAAATATCTTATCGGCATTTCCTGAGCTTAACATTTGCACAGAGGTGTCTACGCATATAGGAGATTTGTGTAGTAGAGTAAACTCAACTTCGAAATTTGGTGTCAGTACTCCTTTAAATGACATTGCAACCACCCGAGAGGACAATGGTCTGCTCAAATTATGAACTCCGAACCCGCGAGCCAACATGCACTCTGTTCGTACTGCCCTTAACCATACTGATGCATTCCTTCTGTGAAGCGCTGTACGCTTCCTACAATATGGTCAGTTTACGTCTAGCACATGAATCGCGTCTCACATGAATTTGAGGCTCTTATCCTCCAAATTCTGTGCCGAAAAAACGAATCATCTTCCCGTGTAACTCTGCGATATTGGAGCGCAGCCTTTATAAAACGTGTGAGCAAGACTCCAAATGCAACCGATCAATGTTTTCTGTCAATTCAGACAAACCTCATTATTTTCTCGCTATGTTCTGCATGTTTGTATTCACTTATAATAGCGAGTGTGCTCAACGAGATGCATATTCCGCAATAAACGCATTTATGCCGTATAAATGCCATTTTTCTCGCTAATTTACCGTGATTCTCCGGATGCAATGCTGTCGTGGCGCATATGTGTAAAGTTTTCGTCCGACCCTTTTTTTAGGGTCGAAGCTTGTCCGTACTCGCGTCGTAGCCACGCTCACGCTCGGCGCGCGATCTCTCTCTCTATTCCATCTGCTGTCGTGAAAGAGAGCGAACGGCGCGAGTTGACTCACGCTGGTGGTACGTCACGCTAGTCGGATGGGCCGACAGTCGACGCCGTCGGCGTCTCCGCGACTCAGCGCCTTGCGGTTACTATATATATATGGCTTCGGAAAATCAGCGCTGTCCTTAAGTGACAGCAACCTAGCAATATATCTGATTCCGTTCCAAAGTAAGACACATAGAGCTCACGAAAAAATAAGGGGAAGCCGCTGGTTCACCGCAGTCAAGATCATCATAGAACGCAACATTCTCTCATAATTTGATTACTTTGATTTTGTTCTAATCCACCAGTAAATGAACTATAATTGAATGGTGACATTGTTTTATTGTTTTTTTTTTCGTGTGTCGTAACATGCATGACCTCTTTTATTGTTCCTGCGGATATTTGGCCCGCGCTAAGGTGAGCAAACTGCATAGTCTCCTTTGGCAATTAGCGGAACGAAAAAAAGAGCAGAAGTGTCTCTTGAAGACACATATGATATATTTTATTCACAAAGGGGCAGAAACTGGATTCTGAAACCATCTTAAATTTTCCGCATACATACATCATTCTTACTTTTGCCTTTTGTAAAACAGTCCTCGCTAGACACACGCATATCGAGACTCATTGGTGAACGTCTTGTCATTAAAGGATCACGCACAACTGACTCTAATACAGAATAAGCTTCCGTTTTTCTTGTAATTCTTTCTTGTCTTTCTTTTATTTCCACCCGCCTTGTTTGCGGGATTTTTTGGTCTTCATAAAATGTTCAGCCAGTTCTTGCTGTAGTCGCCCCGCCACGGTGGTCTAGTGGTTATGGCACTCGGCTGCTGATCCGAAGGTCGCGGGATCGAATCCCGGCCGCGGCGGCTGCATTTCGATGGAGGCGAAATGTTGAGGCCCGTGTGCTGTGCGATGTCAGTGCACGTTAAAGAACCACAGGTGGTCGAAATTTCCGGAGACCTCCACTACGGCGTCTCTCATAATCAGGACTGGTTTTGGGACGTTAAACCCTACAAATCAATCAATCAATCTTGCTGTAGTCGATGAATTTACAGCAGCTGTAGTAACAGAGCCAGCCCTGTAAAAAAAAAATGATTGAAAGTGAACCTCATCAATTAGTAACGTTACAGTCTTTTCATGATCTTTAAAGTACCGGCCACAAAAGAGCGACTCCCAATAGGCGCGTCTTGTCACCGGGCACTTCCAGCGTGAGGGCGTCTGGACGATGCAAATTGCTCGCGCCTGGAGTGTTTCGGAATGGAAGCCGTGGTGGCTAACGCTCGTTACGGTAATCTACATGCATCGCCTGTTAGGCTGTCGGACGTCCCCTCCGAAATCTGAGTTTTATGTGTGTTTCCATTTTACTTGTTATACTTTAGGAGAGGAGTTTGTACTGCGTTGCACTGTGGAGGCGGGTCCCAAACAATAGTCGCACAGCGGGTTGGACTGGTGCGTTTTCTACTGGCGGCGTTGCCGTAGGCAACCATTGGAAAGACGCCCTGGTGATTCGGGGCTGTCAGGGAGAAAACGTCGTCTCGGGGCCGAGGACAGGGCGGAATTTTCGAGATTTGAGAGATTGATAGTAGCAGTGACCTTGGGAAGAAGTAAGCCTCGTTTTGCGATCCCTCGCACAAGCCTCACCGTTCTGTTCTCCAACCTCGGTGTGATGATGTAGCTCTTCGCCGCGAGCGCCTGATGTGAGCAGCAATGATCGGAGATGATTCGTGAGGTACGGCGACTTCGAGGGCGACATCCGCATTCGTACCGAAGCACCAGTCCACAGGCCGGCGACGACACCTATGCGCCGATGGAGCCCACCCATGCAGATAAGCATTCCTTTCGTTGCGGCTTAGGACATTGCGTAGCTGAGACATTGCGCTTTTAATTTATAAGCTTTACCGCGGAATATGAGTGTGACGGCAGCCTTCCTTTCCTCGATGTGCAGGTGAGCCGTACCGGGCCTAGCCTTTCGTTTGCTGTGTACAGGAAAGCAACGCATACCGGACACTACCTGAATTTCAATTCGTCCCACCCAGCCTGCCACAAACAATCCGTTGTTTCTTCACTGGTGACGCGAGCAACACGCATTTGCTCAAGTGACGACGCAATGAGGAAAGAGCTTCAAACAATACATCGAGAACTATTAACGAACGGGTACCCGAAAAAGTTTATTAAGAATGTTGAAGATCGTGTCCTCCATACCAAGCCATCCCAGGGCAGGTCGTTTCGAAGACGCGCCGGCATCCCATATGTTCCTGGAGTCAGCGAAGCCCTAAGCCGTATCTTTTCAAGATATGACCTTCGCGTTGCTCACATACCGTCCCACAAGCTTAGGAATCAGCTTTTGAACGTGAAGGACCGCTTAGACAGCAAGCGATACCCTGGTGTTGTCTACAAGGTGCCATGCGCAGACTGCAGCCGCAGTTACATCGGCGAAACCGGCAACTTCACCAGAAGATTAAAAGAACATAAAAGGGACGTGGCCAATAACAAGAAAGCGTCAAACGCCTTGGCTGAGCATGCCGATAACCACGGTCATCTCATCGATTGGGACAACGCCGCTATCATAGCTAAGGAAAAGAATTCGACCACGAGACTGCTTTTGGAATCTGTTTTTATCCAGACAACTGAGGACACTATCAACAGGACAGATGGGAATCTACCCGCCAGCTACATCCGGTCATTACGTCACATTTTGGCATAAAATAGCGACATACGGCTCTTGCCTGCTTAGTGTGAACAAGGAACCCGTACGGGTCCCGAAACGTCTCTGTGTTTTTTCACCTTGACTTGGTCAGTGACTGCATCTACATCCTCATCATGATACCTGACCAGACGAACTTTCGTCGAACTCTTGACTACATATCATACAGGACTAACTACGGACAAGACGTCGTAACGAAGATTCGCCAGTTCGTGTCGCTTACTTCAAGAATAGCTGCCTTCAAGTGCCATTTGTCGTTCAACCAGGCGTGCAAACTGGAAGGCCTTGTACCAAAAAGTCTACGCTTGAAGACACCGGTAGCGTCAGCGTGGGGCCACAAGATAATTCGACAAGCTGAGAAGAAGCTAGTGTCAGCACGCATCCAAGAATGCAGACAGACAATCAAGAAATTGGAAACAAAAACGTTCTTCGCGAGGCGTCAGCTGGAACACGTCATTGTTGAAGACTTCCCAGACGTACAGCTTCACGCCAACTTCATGGCGACGCTAAGGGAACGCAACTGCAAGAAGTCACAAGAAAGGAAACTGGACGCACTCAGGCCGCAGGACGACGCCCAAACTAATGCCGCCGTTCTCAACTTGTCCTCGTACAAACCTACTGCATCGGAACTGGCCATCCTGCGCAAAGGATTAAACTTCAATTCCGGCGCCCCACCGAATCCGACGAAAGTGATCTGCGCCGTAGAGCGAGCCGTCACACAGCTTCCTCCCGAAGTAAGGGACGAAGCTCGCACGCGCACTATCGGTGTTCTGTCAAAGTGGCGGACGCAGGGCACTCGTGCACGGTCTTCACCGACTGAAAAAGCGACCATCAAGGGCCTCCGGAACAATGCCTCCATCACCATACTTCCTGCGGACAAGGGAAACGCCGTCGTGGTACTCAACAGAAGTGAGTACGATCAGAAGATGTTGAATTTGCTCTCGGACGGCGATACTTACGTGGCGATGCGGAAAGACCCCACGACTAGCCTCCAATCTAAACTGCAGAAACTGCTCGCGAAGGTTTTCCAATTCGTGCCGCCTCAGCAGAAGCACCTTTACTATCGCCTCCTGTGTACTAATGGATCTGCACCCGCAATTTACGGTCTGCCGAAAGTACACAAGCCAGGCATTCCGCTACGGCCCATCGTTGACTTCACGAGGTCACCGCTGCACCGACTTTCGGGTTACCTACACCAAGTGTTGGGCCCGCTCGCCGGAAAGACAGCTACACACATTGCCAATTCCTCAGCTTTCGTGGAAAGAGTGCGCGACATTACTGTGGATGAAGACGACGTCATGGTGTCCTTCGACGTCAAATCGCTCTTCACTTCGGTACCTGTCGACTTGGCCGTAGCAACATGCAGAGAGGTCCTGTTGGCGGACGAAACGCTCGCGGAGCGCACCCCGTTGGAGGTAGCGGACTTGTGTGAGCTACTGGAATTTTGCTTAAGCAACACCTACTTCACTTACCGCGAGCAGTGTTACAAGCAGATCCACGGAACTGCCATGGGGGCCTCCATCTCCGTTACTACGGCGAATATGGTCATGGAGGTGATTGAACAGAAGGCGCTTGCCAACTTTGTTCCCAAGCCCAAGATATTCGTGCGCTACGTGGACGACTGCTTCTGCATCGTCAGTAAGAATGATGCCCCACGGCTCCTGCGTCTTCTCAACTCTACAGAAGCCGCCATACAGTTTACCGCGGAATATGAGTGTGACGGCAGCCTTCCTTTCCTCGATGTGCAGGTGAGCCGTACCGGGCCTAGCCTTTCGTTTGCTGTGTACAGGAAAGCAACGCATACCGGACACTACCTGAATTTCAATTCGTCCCACCCAGCCTGCCACAAACAATCCGTTGTTTCTTCACTGGTGACGCGAGCAACACGCATTTGCTCAAGTGACGACGCAATGAGGAAAGAGCTTCAAACAATACATCGAGAACTATTAACGAACGGGTACCCGAAAAAGTTTATTAAGAATGTTGAAGATCGTGTCCTCCATACCAAGCCATCCCAGGGCAGGTCGTTTCGAAGACGCGCCGGCATCCCATATGTTCCTGGAGTCAGCGAAGCCCTAAGCCGTATCTTTTCAAGATATGACCTTCGCGTTGCTCACATACCGTCCCACAAGCTTAGGAATCAGCTTTTGAACGTGAAGGACCGCTTAGACAGCAAGCGATACCCTGGTGTTGTCTACAAGGTGCCATGCGCAGACTGCAGCCGCAGTTACATCGGCGAAACCGGCAACTTCACCAGAAGATTAAAAGAACATAAAAGGGACGTGGCCAATAACAAGAAAGCGTCAAACGCCTTGGCTGAGCATGCCGATAACCACGGTCATCTCATCGATTGGGACAACGCCGCTATCATAGCTAAGGAAAAGAATTCGACCACGAGACTGCTTTTGGAATCTGTTTTTATCCAGACAACTGAGGACACTATCAACAGGACAGATGGGAATCTACCCGCCAGCTACATCCGGTCATTACGTCACATTTTGGCATAAAATAGCGACATACGGCTCTTGCCTGCTTAGTGTGAACAAGGAACCCGTACGGGTCCCGAAACGTCTCTGTGTTTTTTCACCTTGACTTGGTCAGTGACTGCATCTACATCCTCAATAGGAGATTTGTGTAGTAGAGTAAACTCAACTTCGAAATTTGGTGTCAGTACTCCTTTAAATGACATTGCAACCACCCGAGAGGACAATGGTCTGCTCAAATTATGAACTCCGAACCCGCGAGCCAACATGCACTCTGTTCGTACTGCCCTTAACCATACTGATGCATTCCTTCTGTGAAGCGCTGTACGCTTCCTACAATATGGTCAGTTTACGTCTAGCACATGAATCGCGTCTCACATGAATTTGAGGCTCTTATCCTCCAAATTCTGTGCCGAAAAAACGAATCATCTTCCCGTGCGTAGACAAAACAAAACTGTCGTGCTGCATTAGAGCTACGGCTGAGTACGCAAATGCACTCTAGATAAACAATTGCAAACATATACGGTAAAACATCCTAAACACTTCACACTTGACATCCGCCGTCGCACATATTAGCTAAACAAGCTCCTCCTCCGCGGATGTAAAATCGCTCTAGCCGTTGCGGTCACAAACCCTATACTTCACAACTGTGACTTCCGCAGTATATCTATCCCCACTAACGTCCACACAGGACCTCTGCGAAGCAACAAGCAAATAACTTCCGCATGCATTACGCGCTCAAACTCACTAAGAATGCATTGCGCATTCTTCACATAAACGACTCCCCCAGTATAGCTATGCTTGCTAACGTCCACACATGACATGTGCGTTAAAGGAAAGTAACAAACAATAACTCTCGCGTGCATTACGCACCCAAACTAACAAAGAATGTATCACCTACGGTAGGGTGGCTAGAATGCCCCATTCTAGCCACCCTACCTACGGCTCACATATGCACATAGGCTAACTTGTAACTTGCACTATTTACAAACTCGTCTGACACACCTGACATGAAAACTCTTTGCATTACATCTCACTGACACGCAAATCAAATATTGAAGACTCTCAAAACCCTTGCGGTCATACGATTGTCCTTCCAACGTAGCCTTTTCTTTTTCCAAGATCGCATCGCGAACATTTGAGACAATCTTCACACGTGTCTCCAAGCATTCAAGAAATAACACACTTTCCACTACTACCTCACAATGGTTATCAACTCAGCAAAGAACAATATTCGCGAAACTAACCGACCATGTAGGCGAAAGCTACAAAACAAAACTCGCAGCAAGTTACATAACGACCACTAAACGCGGAGGTCACGAGACACCATTCCAACAACTAAGAAAATCAATACAAAAGTGTCCCAAGTGTCTCCATTGACCGCATTTGACCACCTATGTCTGTCTCGCCCCTTTTTAGCCGTACTCGCGGGGGACGCGCTTTGAGCGTTTTTCTCAAACAAGAAGCCCGAAGGATGACACACGTGTTCGCCTCACTGGGGGGCACCACAACCGTCGCCAGCCTCTTCCCTCCGCGGCATTGTTCGACGGCTTCGCGGACGGGCCTTACCCTGAACTCACGTAACGGCGCGTGTCCGCGGCTGCTGACATGCCCCTCTGACCGTGTTCGACCACAGCCCGCTTTTCTTTCCCTTTTCGCTCGTCGGCTCGCACGCGTCTTAGTCCAATTCTCCACGCGCGGAAAGCGCACCTTTCTCGCTCTCTTGCTTCCTCCCTTGAAGTCTGATGTCAACCGCCCGGCGCTCCCTGCCTCTCCTTTTTGAGCCTTTCGCTCGCATTTCCTCTCCCTGAGCGATCTCACTGTTCTTGCTAGCCGACCGATTCACGCAGCCCAAGTTATTTACAGGCAGCTGATCTTTTCTATTGCCTTCCTGACTAGCGGACAGCCTAGCACACTTAGGAACAATGCAGTTGGGTGAATCTGAGCTCCGCAGCTCACATATCTGAGCGCTAACCGCACCTGCATCGCACTCCCTACAACGTGCTTCAGCGCACTCTCCTAAGCATGCACTGGCTTTGTCGTCTAGCGAGCCGACATAATCTCGAACTTCGCAGGCAAGATCCACTTTCGCGACGCACTCCCTGTGTATACGCGCCAAATCGTCTGGGGCCTGACTGGGCGCTTCCCTCTCATCCGATTGGCGCGATACCTCGTCGCGTTCACTTTGGTCATGAACGGCCTCAACTACCACTTCGGCATCGTCAGCAGCTGACACCTTCTTTTCACTCGTGAGTGTGCTCTTACCCTCACACGTATCTGCACGAGCTTCCGCGACACTCTCTAGTGATGAATGCGCCAGATCGATCACCGCTGGCCTAGCTGATTCACAGACATTCCACTGGCACATCACCTTGCCGCGTTCACTTTGGCCATGAACGGCCTCAACTATCACTTCGGCATTGTTGACAGCAGATAACCCTCTCACACTCGCGAGTGTGCTCTTACCCTCACACACTCGGGGATTGTTAACCGCTGATAACCTAATTTCACTCGCTAGCGCACTGCTACCATCGCCCGCATCGGCACGAGCTTCCACGACACTCCCTAGTGATGCATGTGCCAACTCATCCACATCCCATTGGCACATCACCCCGTCGCGCTCCATTTGGCCTCGAACGGCCTCAACCGCTAGCGTGTCATGTTTACTCGCTGATGAGTTTTCCTCCCGCATGAACACGCTGCTGCTCCTACGTGCGCTAGCCTTTTCTTCGGCCCTGAACTGCACCGCACTCGCCAGTATACTCCGCACCTCTCGTGCGCTACATGATACATCTACCGATGCACTACCGCTTTGCTGCTTTGCCTCGCACTGGGGATCAGCCAACCTCATTAGCAAGCTCGACCTAACCTGCTCGTAATCGTCTGATTCCTCCTTTGACAAACAGGCAATTACATCGGCAGCCTCATACGGTAATAAGATCAGCAAGCATCTCGTCCACATTCTTTTGGTAACACCCGCCTTCTCGCACCTTTGCTCGAAGTTTACCAAGTACCGGCCCATGTCCTCTCCGGAGGGTTGCATAAGCTCCTCCACATTGAACGGCTTTCGTTCTACACCGCCAGATGCTATGCTACTCTCTCCATTTCGAGCCTTGAGCAGCTCCAGTTCAAGACGCTCCATTTCGAACTCCATCTCCAAACGGCTACTCGCCAAAGCCCTGAATGTATTAACTCGTTCTTCTCTTTCGCGCTTTGACTCCCCTGCTTCGCGTCTTAACTTCTCATTTTTTTTTCTTCCTCCATCAGCTCCAGACACTCTGAGAGCTCGTCATCGTCCGCCTCAAGGTTCTCGATAGCCTCCATGATTTTTGGCTTCCTCATTTGCTCCCGAACCTCCAAACCCAAGCTTTTGGCTAACTCTAGCAAAAGCGGTTTTTTGAGTACCTTTAAATTCATGGTTGCTGCAAGTGCTGCTAATTCTCCACTAACAAAAAATACTACGTTCTCGTCCTCCAATTAACGTGGAACAATAGCTACCGAAATTACCACCTTTGCTAACCAAATCAAAACAAAGCCTGGCAAAGTCTCAGTGAAGAAAAGCCAAGCACTCACCACCCTACAGCCATGATCCCGGCGGAGTCGATTCTGACGCTTGCACCATCCGTTGCGGACCGCAAGGATCTCCCATGCCGACGTCGGACCTCCGGGTAACGAATCTCACCGCTGTCATCCAGTTGTTGCGACTGGCCTGCTCAATGAGCCGACCAGCGGGTAGCGTGTGCGGGGCGGCGGAGACGACTCGCAGGCACTTGGGATTCGGGAGCCGAGAACCGAGGCAGAGGTTGAGAAAAACTTGAAAGACGTTTATTTACATATTTACAAGTGCGTTCTCTCCAGAGAGTTCTTTTCTCTCCTCCTGTTCTTCTCTGGGTCCCGCGCTTTTTGTTGCCCGGACTTCTCCCCCATTGGCTCCTGGGCGAGGGAGGAGGGAGAGGATGGGAGGTCTCCGTACTTGACCCGCCCATGGCCGTAATTACCAAAAGTCCGGGAAACGACGCCGAAGACGATCACGTCACGCGGCCACGTGCACGTGCGGAGACACACACCGGCTTTCAGTTTGCGTGGCCCGACGCTGATCAGGTGGGCCCCCGCCGGACGAATCACTTCCAGATGTGCCGGACGGGGTCAACTCTTCGGCTCGGAACCGGACGTTCTTCCAGGCTGGCCTTCCTTCTGTGCTAACTAAAAACGTTCGCACACACGAAGCACACGCGCACGTGCGGCACAGAAACTCATGTCCCCTGGCGGCGCCACACCGTCGCAAGCACACCTGCAGCAGCTTTGTAACAGTGCAAATATGTTTTGTGTATTTACCCTCGGCGCTCACTTGGGCAGTGCCTCGTGTTGGGATACAGGTTGGGATACATACCTCGTGTTGGGATACGATATTTAATTTCCCATGATGTTTCGTGCTGTCTATCGCTTATTTTTTTCTGATATATTTTACTCAGTTCACACTACAGGCGCACAGGGTGTAAATATGTTTTGTGTATATACCCTCTGCGCTCACTTGGGCAGTGCTTCCTGTTAAGATGCAGGATAGCTACACACGAATACTAGTGAAGTTGTCAGTAAACAAAAATAAATATAAGCATAATTTGATTTTATGATTTCTGTCCAATATATAATAAACAGTCATACAAGGCAACAGCGATTGTCAATGACTACCTATTTCATTTTATTCCTATTGTTAATTTTTCGCTTGTTCTGATTTCATTTATTTTCGTATATTATCCCAGGATGTTTAATTTCTCATCATGTTTCTTGTTGCCTTTATCACATCTCTATCTCATATGTTTCACTCAGTTCACGCTACACGCGCACGAGGTGCAGACCTGTCTTGTGTCCCTTAGGCACGTCACCCACTTTTGCTCGGGAACGGGTTTCACGGAGTACACCTTAAGCTAAACGACTCTCCTTCTTGTGTGATGTTTTCCCTTTTTCTCTCTTTTTTTTTCTGCGTGTGCGTGTGGGCACATGTCTATCTGCTTTCATGGACCAAATCATTCGGTGTTGTTCGCGTTTTCTGTGCGTTTCTTTTTTTCTCCTCCATTATTCGTGAAACCATAGTCCCCGAATAAAAAGAAGTATTGAGGGACTATGGTGAAACTCAGCGCGGTGACGATCCTTTGCATTGTACTTGTGGCCGATCGCCCACAGAGCAACCTGTCCCCTCCACCTCCTTTGTACTCCGCACGGTGGAACGCCATCTAATCTATCTTTGCACTGCCAGGTCTGCAACTGCACGCCCGTGTTAGAGGAACGCGAGATCCTGATGGATTGGTGGGGTTGAACGTCTAAAAAACAGTTCTGATTATGAGAGACGCCGTAGTGGAGGTCTTCCCAAATTTCGACCACCTGGGGTTCTTTAACGTGCACTTACATCGCAAAAGCGAGATCCTGTACAGACATAAGAATGAAGAGACGCGCCTAAAGGTCGATGCCTGGCATATCAGTATAGTGGAAGTGCGTGCGTGAGTCAGCCGTCGATTAGCTTAAACAGAGAAGAGATATATAATGCCTTAGCAGTTGTCTATCGCGTAGAGCCGGCAGGTGTAAGCCTTTGAAAGGTGGCGCTATACGTTTCCTGAGCATGCGCAGATAAGTTGTGTGTCTTCTTTCCTTTAAAGACGATAGTCTTGCTTGGGATACTTCAACGCAGAAATTTTGGTGTGTGTGTGGTGTGTGTGTGTGTCCTGCTTTTCGATTCAGTAGAATGGCGCAAGGTTAACCCCTTCCTAAACGACCACCCATCTTGCGACCACCCAGCTGCGTTCATACGCAGCTTTATGTTGCCTTGATATAAAATAACGTTCCGTCCTGCCAACGTCGTCATTCAAGTGTCTCTTTCAATGCATGCTCTGCAAACGCTCCCGAGATTCGTGACAATTATTGGCGAGCCTGCGCCAGGATTTCACCCCCTGTCCAGTCACTGATACTCGGAGAGTGCCGAGATGGATTAGGAGCATTTGGCGGCGATAGCGAAGAGCAGGAACCTGTATGGTAAAGTTGCTTTAATATATTTTTAGGAATGCCAACAGGAACGCGAGAGAGAACTTGAAGCTCAGTGCAAGGAACGCCAGCTTCAACTCGAGAGAGAGCTGGAAGGAATTTTAGCTAATAACCCCGTGTGGCAAAAATTTCCAGGCGCCCCAATAGGGCACGCGTCGTCTTTTTGCATTTTTTTTTCCATCGAGACTACGGGCCGTGATGCCTACGAGGGCTGTACTAAAAGAGCGAATCACAGCTATTCATCCATTCTCTTCGGAATCGCCTGTTAACGCAGTCTTGCGCGCAGGAGCGGGGCACGAAAACATACATTGTTTTCACAACAAACCTCAAATTATCGCTAGCTAAAAATTTCAAAAGACACAGTTTCTGATAAGCTTCCGCAAATAGACTCAGTGAAAACTGCTACGTTGATACTCCAAAAGCGCTGAATGTATACGTGCACCAATGAAGAAGGCCATCGTACAGTCCGAGATATACGTTGGCCTTCCCGTGTAACTCTGCGATATTGGAGCGCAGCCTTTATAAAACGTGTGAGCAAGACTCCAAATGCAACCGATCAATGTTTTCTGTCAATTCAGACAAACCTCATTGTTTTCTCGCTATGTTCTGCATGTTTGTATTCACTCATAATAGCGAGTGTGCTCAGGCGGAAGGCTTGCCATTTTGGTCAGTCAGTTGGTTTTTGTGATTGACGTGAAGTATTAGGAACTTCTCAACAATCAGATCTGTGGACTGTCTGGAGTGGCTGTCGTCAGCAGCTTAAGGGCAGCTTAAAATTGGATCGCTTTGCAAGTAGGGCTGGATTGTGGTTTCCATTACTTCCAGCACGTTCCTATACGTGGCAGGTGTTCAGAAGCCTTGCCGAAAAACACCACTATCTTGTCCAGAACTGCTAGAAACTCGGGCCTTGGATAGTGTAGCTCACTCCTTTATGCTCGCAGTAGTTCGTACAGCGGGTGATCTTTGTTATTTGTTGTCGACAGTGCAGCACTAGAACAACATCCAAGATCTGTAATAAGCATGGCGATGTAACAACGGCACACTACAAGGAGCTGTCAGCTCCTCGACACCCTCATTCTCATTGCGTGCCGTCCACAGGAATGCTTTGGCTATCAGCAGCAAAAGGTCTCTCTCTCTTTTCTTTTGATTTCTTTCTCCCTACGGAATGAGTTTTAACCATGAGATCTAACACGTATTTCAAAGAGCTAACAAAGCGAAGCGGTGCTCGTATTTTCTTTAAACGACCTCTTCGCGGACTGACTGTCGAACGAGACCAAAGGAACTCGATCGCTGCTGGTGCTCCCTGCGTACACAGACGGAATAAACACGCAATGACGCGGGTCCCTCAAGGCCGCGGTGGGCTAAGCCCAGAAGCAAGCAAATCAGGGGGAAGGCTGTTCATCACCTCCTTACCGCGCAATAAATAGTTGTTAGCACCTCGACTCTCCCTCCCTCAGTGCATGCCGACCGCAGGAACCTTTCGTTAGCATATATGCTGCGCAGAAGCGAGAGTGTTTTTATTTTTTTAGTGTCTCTCTTCCTACGCAATTAGTTTCAACGACGAGAGCTATAACACGGTTTTATGGCTTACACCAGAATTTCCATACACCATCGCACACAGCCTTTCATCGCGGACACCAGGCTACGAGAGTTGACTATTAAGAAAATTGTAGAAAAAGAAGACTACAGTTACCATTTATAGCATAACAGAAACTTCTTAAGAATTCGCGGTGCAATAGGATACATTTCTAACCGACGTACTATTTAAGCTAGTACTGTCAAAAGTTTGTTGCACTGAACACACCTATACATTTCGCAAAAAAAAAGGAACCAGGCCTCCGCGGACCCGCAGGACAGTAACAGCGCAAGCCGGAGGACCGACCTTCTTAGAGGCTATTTTAAACGCTTGGGGAAACTAATGCAAGTAAAGGCGGTAGGTATCCCCTGCGCCATAACTCTAACCGCCAAGTAGGGAACTACCCAAGAGGCCATAAGTACCGCGGTATTGTAACATGCAAATCTGTATAACTGCACGTCTTGAAAGTCTCTTGGAGTCGTTTTCTCGAGAACGAACCGAACTTTCGGCCCGGTGTCGACGGCGCGCTGGTGTTTGGGCTTCTCTCTGCACAGCTGTCTGTTGTGCCCGAAGTTGCTTTCGTTCAGCCACGCGCGTTGCTCTGCGATTCACTTCTTCAACAGCTGTCCGCACCTTACGAGGAGGCGCTGTTGTGATCGTGGTTCTGCAACAAGGTCCCCGCGGCTGATGCAGCTGCAGCGCAGCCTCACCGGCGCGATCAGTCCGACCAGCATAATGTGTTCGTGGATCGCCGACAAGATACCATCGGCTGATGCTGCCGCAGTAGAGGGGCAGCTGCAGCGCAGCCTCGCCGGCGTCATCAGTCCGACCGGTCAGCCAGCGCCACCCTTTGTTTCCCGGGATTGGGGCGCCTCGGCCTGCCGTTGAAGACCCCCGCGGCGCTGCTGGACATTGTGCGTCCCTGTTAGCAGCTGTTGCTGACCTCGGGGCAACCAGCCTCGCGGAAAGCGGAAAGGAGGCGATGACCTGGAGCCGGCCAGAGCGGGGGACCGCACGTGCAGTCGCGGTGGTGGAGTTCGGAGAGGCCTTGATTGGATGACAAGCGTCAGATGACTGCGGGCCTCCTTCCCCTCCTCTGGCTGTCTTCAACCTATGGCAGGGGAGGCAAGTTTCCGTCGGAGGCTACGCACGACAGCGAGAGAGACGCCGACTCGGATCACGAGAGCGAAGATCCTCTAAAGTCTTGTGCCTTTCTTCTACATACTCTGTATATACCATAATATACCATTATACCATAATATACCATGTAAATACAGTTTGTCGTTTTCTTCGCCCGAGCGTCCTGAACCTCGACCCCACTCCTGACTCCACTGCCTTCGTGGTGGCCTAGGCACCCACAGTTATAGGCCCCGAGTCACAACAGTGGTTGGCAGGGCCGAGGTGATCTGCGCGGTGGCTCGACTTCGGCTTGGTGAGTGCGCGACCTTTTCTCCTTGAGTGTTGCCAGGCTTACCTTAGAGTTGTTCCCCCTGGTAGCGAGCGTGTTTGAAGCCTGTTCGTGAAGAACCTTGCTTCTGCACGATCCTCCTAGAGACACTTGTCGGCAGAGGTGGTAGCCATGACTTTGAGGAAGCTGCGCAGACCGGCCCAGGACGCGATATGTGGGGAAATTGGGATTCATTGTGGGAAGCACCTAAGGAAGGCGGAGGTCATCGAAGCAATTGAGGCAACCGGCAGAGATGACGAGGAGATCACGGAAACGTGGGAAGATATTCAAGACCAAAGAAAACGCGAAGTAGAAAAAGAGAGAGAGGAAGAGGTGTTGGAAAAGCAAAGGGTTGAAATTCGAAATTTGGAAAGGAAGATTCAACTTTTGAAAGCAGGTCGTGTAATGGAAAGAATTGGCAAAATTAAAGGTGGCGAAAATGTAGAATGTTTTCTTGCCTGTTATGAGCAGATTTGCGAGGAGATTGGGCTCAATCGGGACCGGCGGCCATACCCCTAGCCAGCATTATTGCCCGTTCGCTTGACAGATGTGTTAGCTCGCCTTTCAGATGAAGAGTTTAAAGATTATGACACCGCAAAGGCAGCATTGTTCAAGCGTTGTGGCGTTTTCGTAAAAAAAAAGGGTAGCGAGAGGAACCTGCACAGCGGTCTTTCACTTGAGAGGGGGAACGAAACGTCCCGATGAGCGCACGAGCAAGGTTCCGTACGGAAGAGTGTTTCTGAGGGGAATCAGCTAGCAAAATGCAGAGCTGGGAACTAGTAGCACACGGAGCGATTACCGAAAAGTCGACGAGCCCGAAAAGAGTGGAGTACCTAGCGAGGTAGAGCGCCGAGAAAAGCTAGAAGACGGAAGCCCGCCGCTTCGATAGCTGACCATAGCATAGTGCCGACGCATCGAGGGCACGGCAGCACTGTGGGGAGGGCCTGGCTAAAGACGTTTTGAGTAAATGCACGGGAGGGCCAAGAGTTCGAGCCCGTGAAAGGCGATGTTATCGGTGAGTGATGTAAGCGCAGCCATTCCGCAGGGCGTTCCTTGTGGCGACGAGATTCGTGGCAGCAGCCCTGATGGGGTTAATGAGGAGCTCGCGGCCACGTTCGTGCCTCCACACTTGAACGGCTCTCCGACAGCAGAGGGTTGAGGCTGAGCACGCGCAGATTCCTTGCTTAGTACAGTCGGGGAGGGCCTGGCTAAAGAGGTTAAAGAGAGCACACGGAAGGCCCGACAGTGCAGCGCGTCGAAATCAGTGACATGATGTGTGTCGCGAACGTTAGCCCGGCCGGGTGTGAAAGTAGCAGCACTTTAAGAGAGCGAGAACCTTTCGCAGCAAAAGAGTCTGTAC
>JABSTT010001930.1:0-68286 GCA_013339685.2 Hyalomma asiaticum
CTTCGCAGACATACAGAGCAACACTGCAAAAGGAAATTGGGCTCACACACAAAGAACAGCTTCCAAAAAAATCACCATGCTATCAACTATGGAACAATTTCAAGAAGCGGCTTTCAAATTAAGAAAATAAAGCTTGAAATTCGTGCGCCTTAAAACAACATATGTATTCATGTATCAAAGTTGAAATTCAGACAATATAGTTGACCGCCAGCACAGGCTTCCAGTCTTCGCCCGAGATGTTGAGGCAGACGTCGCCGTCCAGGTCTGTGTTCGGGTGGTAGGGCATCGTGACGACCTTGAGCTTCGGCGGTTCGTGGGGATACTAGGGTCTTTTACAAAAGTTGAACACGAAGCGTCCGTTTCAGTAGAAGCCCTCGTCGCCTACGATGAGCATTTTGAAATTCAGCTGATCGTCCGGATCGGGCAACTCCACCTGGCAGGTCTTCAGCAAATTCAATAGGTTGCCGTCCAGGTCTGTGCTGGGGTGGTAGACCATCGTGTCACACTTGACCTTGGGCGGTTCTTGCGGATAGTTGGGACTTGCACGAAAGCTGACCATGAAGCGTCCGTTTCGGTATAAGCTCTCTTCAGGGCAGATGACCACTTTGAAATTCAGCAGATAGTTTTGATTGAAGAACTCCATCTGGAAGGTCTTCGGTAGGTTCAACTCGCTAATTGGCCGCGCAATGCATAGCTGAGTTGCCGAGGCACGCTTCTGTCTCGCAGGCTGGTCGCCGGTCGCCTCACCATCCTTGTGTTGCTGCTTGAGGGCGAGGAGCTCGATCATTGTGACACCCGTCATCTCCACCGTACGAAAGAACAGAGATGCAGACATACTGTTGTTGTTGTTGTGGCCTCTATAGTTGGCACATACCCACGAGGGGGATTGGCCACACTGCAAGTAATGATGTAAAGAGCAGGAAAATTAAAAGTCTAAGGCCGAAATCTTAGAAAAAATAAAAAGGAAGGAAGAACTTCTAATTAAAACTAATAATTAGAATTTCCTAAATGAAACATTGGGAACGAAACCCTGTGGTCGACAGAACTAGAAGCGTAATCTTCCGGAGGCTTCGATAAATTTAGGTAATGCTGACAAAACAGTGTGACGGCTTGTACCATCCTGAGAGGCACCAAAAGATAAAAGATTTGTTGTTGTTAAAGGTAAACGCAGTTTATGGAATAATGAATTTAGATACATTCGGCGGAGTGAAGAAAATCGCCGGCAAGACAGAAGGAAGTGATCAATCGTTTCTGACTCATTGCATACCAAACCGAGGTTAGTTAAGGAGAAACCAGATTACTAAGATAGAAATTTAGACTGGGAGCTCTACATCTGAGACTCGCTATAGTCACTTCGCACTGACGTGAAAGGCATTTGTCCGTATTCCATGCAAACTGAATGTGGCGATAGTCGTCCAAATCTAGGAGAGATGTCTTAGTACATGTCAGTAGAAGAAAGCGTTTGAACCTCTCGGCTGTAATAAACGAAAAATTCGGCAGCACATTTAACACTGGGCCGTCTAAAGATGACGTTGCCAGAGAGTCAGCTGATTCATTTAGGAAAATGCCAGTGTGGCCAGGGACCCAGACCAAGCGGACCTCTGATATGTAAGACGGTACAAGTGTCGAGAAAATATTCAGTAAGGGTGACTGCTTTGGAGATGTTACATGCGAACAGACAGACAAAGCATCTGTAATAATGATTACTTTAGTCTGGCACGGGCTCAATTTCCTAATCGCCAATGCAATAGCCAGAAATTCTGCTAGGAATATAGGGGTAAAATCAGGCAGCCGGAGTGCAAACGACCAATTCAACTGGGTACCAACTCCAGCCTTCTCCACTCTTTGAGTCGCATCCGTAGCAATTACAAGATGCTCAGGAAACTGGGCGAGATGATCCTGAAGGCATCCTTCAAGAATACGTAAGGGAAGGAGCTTAGCATCTTTAGGGAAAATATGGTCGAAATATAGATTATCCCTCAAGGACGAATGTGGCCTTAGGGGAGTAAGGTTCTGCATAGAAACTTGAATGTCAGATATCGTATATTGGACAAAAACGACCTGAGGCCATTGATAGCGTCGCCATCGGCTCCTAAAAAAGGAATCACGAGAAGTAATGAAGATTGACTGCGAACGGGAGAGTGGCGTGTCGTAGGTAGGTAGGTAGGTAAGCAACTTTATTGATTCCCGAGAGAATCATGCGAGGGGGGGGAACGGGAAAAGGGGAGCAGGACGGCGATGAGCCCTCTGGCCACTCTAGATGGCCGGGCACTTTTGTGCATCGGCGACACTTCTGGCCCAGCCCACTGCCCGAAGCTGTAGCTCCGGTTGCGAGCTGCGCAGAGCAGCCTCCCATCGCTCCTGATGTTGTGACCCTTGCCACGGTGGCTTGGGCTTGTTAGGGCAATTTAGAAAAATGTGATTGAAGTCGGCTCTGGTGCTAGGACACAATCTGCAGTGCGGAGAGGTTTCACCATGCGTGATAACGGAAAGGAGGAAAGGGGTCGTGACTGTGGCAGTTTGAAGTTTGTGCCACAGAATCTGGTCACTCCTGGAAAGAGATTTATGCGGCGGGGGGTACGTTAGGCGAGAGTTCCTGTAAAACATGGTGAGATCGTGGTAGCCGAGGAGTCGATCCCTTGCACTGCGGGACGAAGGCAGGGCGCTCTCAGCCCGGTTGACGAGTGCTCGCGCCTGGGTGTGAGCAGCCGTGTTGCCTGGGTGTCCGCTGTGTGCAGGGACCCAAATGAGGGTGATTAGGCGATTAGGTGGGGGAGAAGAAGCGAGGATTTTAGCAGCCGGAGAGTGAATTCTACGATTCGTATAATTACTAATTGCGGTTTTAGAATCTGAAAAAATATACTCTACAGAGGAGCCTGCAATTGCTAATGCAATTGCAGCCTCTTCCGCTTCCAGGGATTCTGTCAAATTTGGTATCGATGCGCTTACAATCGGGTTTTGGAATCCGTCTACAACGGTCAATGCGAAAGCTGGTCTGTCTGAATATTCGGCTGCGTCTACATAAACTGCCGGAGTGAGGGGAGGGTAACTTTTGTGGGGAGCCTTAGCTCTAGTTTCCCGTCTTCCCTGATTATGCTCCGGGTGGGTGTTTTTAGGAAGAGGCGGGATAAAGAGGTTATTGCTAACGGCAGTGGGGGGAGAGAACTTAGCCGTGGTACAGCCTGGTAGGTTTATTCCAAGTCGACGCAGGAGTATTTGACCAGTTTTTGTGCGCGATAGCCTTTGGTATTGACTTAAGAGGTGCGCTTCTTATGTTCTTCCAGGGTGTTGTGCACCCCAAGTTGAAGCAGTTTCTCCGTGGGCGTTGAGTTAGGCAGGTGGAGAGCAGTTTTATAGGCAGTACGGATGATTCTGTTAAGCTGCTCGGTCTCCGTGGGTGTGAGATAGAGGTAAGGGATGGAGTAGGTGATTCGACATAAGCAAAAGGCCTGAATTAGACGACGAGTATCGGCTTCCCTCATACCGCGATGACGATTGGAGATGCGCCGAATCAGTGGGGCTGTATTGTGAATCGTAGTGCGGATTAATTTTATCGTGTCAGCGTTGGAGCCATCGTTAGAAATATTAAAACCTAAAATTTTGATTTTATTCACCACGCGGACGGGAATGTCATTTAATGTGATTTTAATGCTAAGGCTATCCCGTCTCGTCCGGTCAATGACAAGCAGTTCCGATTTAGCCGCCGAGCATGTAAGACCAATGCCTTTGGCGTGGTTAACAACAGCGTCCACGGTTACCTGCAGTTTTGATTCGATCTCGCCATAATTGCCAGTATTGACCCAGATAGTGATGACATCGGCATACAGAGAGTGGTTCACGGAAGGAATTCTGTCAAGTTCCCGCGCTAACGGTATAAGAGTTATGTTGAAGAGAAACGGAGACAGAACTGCTCCTTGGGGCGTTCCCCTGCTCCCCAGGGTGAAAAGATTAGTTTTGAAAGTGCCCAGCTGCAGGCAGACAGACCTTTTACTCAGAAAGGCAGCGACATACCTGTGCGTGCGGGAGCCTACGTTTAGATCGCTCAGACATTGTAAAATAGAGGAGTGATTCACATTATCAAAAGCCTTGGTGAGGTCTAATGCGAGGATAGCTCTGGTTATGTGTGGGAAAGCGGGATTGAGCACATCCTCTTTCAGCTGTAACATTACATACTGAGTTGAGAGTCCAGAACGGAAGCCAAGCATGGTGGGAGGGGAAAGGCACTTTTTATCCATGTAGCAGTTAAGGCGACTAAGGATCGCATGCTCCATCAATTTCCCGGTACATGAGTCAGTTGTTTAAACCTTGATTCCAGGGGTATCACACGAGCTTCTAAATATAGCACGTTAATGGCCGCACATTTTGGTAGACCGAGACAAAGACGTAGGGCTTGCCTTTCTAGCAAAAGTAGAGGTCGTAGCTTATAGGCCGCACAGCCGGAAAACAGGACGCAACCGAATCCCAAAATGGGGCGTACGTACAGTTTGTATATGATCAGCAATGCTGACCTTCGCATCCCGGTGCTTTTGCTACTGAAACGTCGCAACAGGCCCATGGCCCGCACTCCTTTGCATCTGTTTGCTTCAATTTGCTTTTGCCAGCTTAGATTCTCTTCATATATGATACCTAGGTATCTCAATGTCGAGACTTGTGGAATCTGTTCATTGCCATAGTGAAGAGAAATTAATACATTATCTGTTTGTGGGAACACCAGTAAAGCGCACCTACCAACGTTAAGCGTGAGAAAGAGACCATTAAGCCACGCTTCAAGCTCAGACAAATAAGACTGCAACATTTTGTATAATTCGTGAACATCATGGGACGATGAGAAAAATGCAATATCATCGGCGTACACATATAGCTGAACATTCTGATGAGGCGGCACAGAAGATAATAAAATATTAAATAACAGAGGGGACAAAACTGATCCCTGCGGCACGCCCCTTGTTTGTTTAAATAAAGAAGATGTAGCTCCTTCCTGGAAAGAAAAAAAACTGCCTTTCAGAAAGAAATTCCTGAACCCAAGATCACGTCGTCATACTATGACGACCTGATTGCCTCTTCTTGTTCTTCTTCTCTGGATATCACGCTTCATGAACCGCACAAGCTAAATTTCATTTTCATTCTCGGGCACCACGTGCAAAATGCACGAAATGATTACGTTCGATACGCGGTAGCTGGGACCTAGTTAATTTAGACCACCTGGAGTTGTTTAACGCACACCTAAATCTAAGCGCACTGGATTCTAAAAGCCAGACTCTTCTTGCTCGCCATAAAGTAGACCGAGAATAACAACAACGACGACGACGACGACGACGACGACGACGATAATGATGATGACCTTTGGGTTAATGGCTCGTACCCACTCTGGTGGAATGGCCATGAATCGGTATCGATATCTTATTAGGAATTATGTGAGGCTATCTTGCACTATAATATATTTAATATAATGTAAATAAGCGAACAAATATGCATAAATATAAATTTGTAATTAAAATGGGGAACACTGGATGAACTGGAGGGTGGTGCACGTGCACATGTGCAGTCAGAGCAGATAGATTAGTTGACGGCATAAAGCTGATAATTAGAATAAGTACACAGGGCAAAAATAAATAGTAGTTCTTGAGCACTATAGGAGGAATGTGAAGTTACTGGAGGCATAAATGTAACCATAATCGTATACGCTTGTTTCACTGAATAAACTTGCAAATAGCGTCGAAGATGACCCCGTGGCTGTGTCCCAGCACTAAATCAACGAAGCTAAGGACAAGTTCTGATGTTAGGATCAATCCCATTTTAAGAATGGGCATTTCGAGCATACTATAGCCTTCATAATAAATGCTTACTTCAGCGCACACAAAAAGAACACGGTCACAGGGAAGGGTACACACAATCAATCGGACAGGCCAGAAGAATCTGTAGGATCGTAGCTGCTGAATCATGGAGGCAGGCACGCTTTTACACGGATTGCCTATGCGCAGCGTGCCAGAAGCAGTGTGGTGATTCTTCAGGCAGGCGCGTGTTGTTAGATTGGTGCAAAACGGCGGACAGGCTCACTGAGTTTTTCTGAAACTCTGTTCGACAAGACTCGCCAATTGTAAAGAAGGCTCCCTAGTGCACAGTGAAGAGTGCCTCTACTCGGCGACTACTTTGTCCCGCAAAGGGAGGAAGGTTTGTTGCCGTTAGGCACGAAATTCGCATGAGAGCCTGCGTTGAAGCCGCCTGAAAAGCTGGTCGCTGCAAGAGCCATTTCCAGGCTTGCCCATGAAGAAGACCGCTCAAGGTGTGTCACTGAATGCGTCGATGTAGCGGCTAAGCCAAGAACTGCGCGAATTTTATCCTATAAGGTTGACCGTGTTGCTGCTCACCTTAATTGCCTCTCGATGTCTGCGTGTTGTTACGGCTGATAAAGATGATTGTTTTGTGTTAATGACGGATGGAATGCCGGAAAAATATATGTGAAACCACCCAAGATCAAACAGCAGGCTGCGGAATTGCTAATTTCGCTTAATCAAGAGAGTTTGTTAGCATCGGTCAAAAAAGCAAAATGCAAGCAAGTTGAAGTGTTTTTTTTCTTCCCACAAAACGCATTAGCACGATCAGCCCTTCGGAACGATAGTCGCGGAAACAAACACGTGGCAACAACAATTAGCGTGCTTCATTTCAAAGCTTAAGATTTGTGAACCGTTTGTCGTACCAAATTCTGAAGCGGTCGTTAAGTATGTGAGAGAAAACAATCTAGGAGGCTGTGCCGGCTTTTAGTATAGATGTACAATATTTCTACTACTGCATTCCTCGCGACGAGCTAATGAAAAGTGTCAAATTGTGCACTTGTGATACAATGACAATATCAAGTTTAAAAATGAATGTGGCATATATGTTTAAAGTTTTCTTGAATTATTGGCCTTTTATCTTAAATCGAAATTTATCCGTTGACATGTTTGTACAAAATACCGGAGTTTGCATTGGTTAAAAAGTTGCCCCAGTCATGAGTGATATTTTCTTGGCTAGGATTGATAGAAAGATACACAATGGTTTGCTAGGTTTAACAAAAAAGGTTTTCTGTTTTTTGGATGACTATTTGATCTCTTTGTGACAGAATATTGCAAGGTTTCAATGTTACCAACATATTAAAGGTGCTTAGAGAGTGTGGCATGGGTCTAAAGGTCACTCATGAACTTGCGCAGAATAATAAGCTGCAATTTTTTTGACTTGCCACTGCACCCCAAGCCAGCCCACATATGCTAGATGTACAATCCTGGATCAATCAAGCCGATTTCAAACTATAGCTCTGGTAGCTCGAAAATTGTAAGCAATGGAGTGGCGGTATCTTGCCTTAGGGCTGCCTTGTTCAAATCTTGCATTCACACAATGCATCTAGGATTCACTAACCAAGTTAATAGGGTGAAATTGGCTTCCATTCCCAGAGAGCCTTATATGCAACGCAGTAGAAAAAAATCATTAGGGTATTAAAAATATTTGACCAAAGGAACGCCACCAGAAACAACGATTCAAAACGAAAACGCGCCATACTTTTGCCTTATGTTCATTGCTTTTCCCATGGTTCGAAGCATGTTGCCAACCGGCTTGTTGTTAATTTTATTTTTTAGCAACCCTAACAAGCTGCAAAGAATCTGCCATGCTGATGACAAGAAATTGGACAGAAGAAAAAAGGAAATAATGTACCTGCTTCTCAAAAAAAAAAAAAAATGATGGGGAAGTGCAGGAAAGTAGTAGTTTATGTGATTCCTTTAACCTGCTTGCATGTTTACGTAGGTCAGACTGGCTGCTGTATTAACACTCGCCTAAAAGAGCACCAGGGGATCACTGGTAAAAAATACTTCTTCACGCTTAGAAGATCATTGTGAGAATTGCGGATGCCAGCCTGTGTGGAATAGCACCGATATCTTGTTTAGGCATAGAAATTGACGAACACGAGAGGTAACCGAGGTATTTCATATAGGAAGACGAGGAGATAATATTGTTAGCGAACCCCTTGTTGTATTGGCTGACAGTGAATTTGCTTTTCTGAATGCCAACTGATCGCTTGCGTCTTTTTAGATTTTTCTGTTGTTTTTTTTGTCTAAGAATTTAAATTTTTTAAAGATAATGTTTGTATCTTTCTACCGCACATACAAATGCGTTGTTTGGCTAGTCCGGGAGTGTATATGTACCTGCAATTTCTTTTCAATAAACTAAGTGGTGAGTCAGCGCTTGTTTGTATTCTTCCCTGTGTCCCCGTCTTTTTTGTGTGCGCTGAAGTAAGCATTGATGATGAATTCGCACCAACTCGCCCAATTTTCCATCTTTTTGCAATACTATCGCCTTTTTGTTTATAGCGGCGACATGATATAGCAGATAATGTTCTATTGATTTGATTTCCGGGCAGTATTGGCACATGGGCGATATTGCCAGACAAGTCCTATGTAAGTAAAAATTTGGGGGAAAGGGGGGGGGGTGCGGGGAACTTCACATTAGAATCTTGTGAGCAGTATGCTTCTACTTGTCTTGAGAGGCAGGAGAGAACTTTCCATGGAAAATTTAAGATGCTGATATTCTTTCGTAGTAGTTATTGCCCCAATTTTGTCTCTATAAATCAAAATTTTCTACACCTCGTCGCAGTTACATGAGCCTCTACAGGGGGAATGGATACTATGGGACCGCTCAGTGATGCTCGTGCTAAGCAGTCATCCATTTAATTTAATTGTAGTGCAAGATGCCCTGGTACCCATATTAGTATCATCATCTGAGGTGGAACTAATGACATGAACGTCTTCAGAGCCGAGGTAGTTTGACGAAGCTGTGAGCGCGGTGCAGAGAGAGAATCAGTTATAATAATTGCTCTAGGGTATTCGAAGGAAGGTTTCGCAAAGCTAATATTGCGGCGAAGAGCTCAGCCTGAAAGATAGAAGTGCAATCTGGGAATCGCAAAGAGAATCACCAAGCAAGCTTTGGCGAGAAGATATACCCACATTTGCCTTTTCGTCTCTCACAAAAGCGTCGGTCGCTACTACGTAATTTTTTTGAGCCTAAGCAAGACAATTTCGCAAGATGTTGCTTAAAAACTTGGCGGACTCAAATTTAGGATTTGGTGGAAAATGTCGTCAAGAGTTATTTTAATAATTTTGGCTGAATAAGTTGATGCAATTAGGTCTCGAAAATTTCTCATCTACATTGTGTAATTGCTTCTGCGCAAAAACAATCTGGTGTGTATGAAATCGTGGCGAATTAGCTAAAGAGAAGGAGTACGGTTCCTTGATGAATATGTACTGTGCGCGTCGAAACTGGAGATTATATAAATTTTAGAAATGTTTGAATCGTTAAAATGCGGTATCTGCGGGGCAATGCTGGTAGGCGCGCTTCCTGGCAGAGCACATTATTCGCTACAAATCTTGGGAGTCCAAGGCACAGGCCTTGGACTGTGCCTTCGCGCTCCAGAAGAACCAGATATTTAATTTTATATGTAGGGCTACATGAGAATAACACAGATCCCAATTCCATTATTGGGCGCGTGTACCTATTGTATATCACGATTAACGTATCCCTTCGTAGCCCATGTTGTCTATGCGGAGTCTGCCCGGTATACCAAAGCCCGCTGTGCTTCAGATGCCAAGTGTTCTATGTGGAAACGCCAGAGAAGTTTCTCCACGTACATGATGCACAAATATTAAAAAGACTTCACCTGGTGTACGTAGCAAACTTTGCTTATAATTTATAGATATAAGAAGCGGATCTGATATAGGCAATACCAACATTGCACTTTTGCTTACATTTAGTGACATACACTTTTTATCAAGCCATATCTCCAGCATATTGATATACCTTTGTAACGTATGGTACATCAAGGATATATCACTTTCAGCTGCGAAGAATGCAGTATCATCGGCGTAAACATAAACTTGTACGTCCGGATATGTGCGGATGCAGCTCATCAGAATATTAAATAATATTGGTGATAAAAAGTAATGTTGGGGGACTCCACGACTCTGCTTGAATTTAGACGAGGAGTAGCCGACTTTAAAACAATAAAATTCTCTCGATCTGAAAAATTTGGTCAGCCACGCAATCATGCATATGGAGAAAATAAAACTGTGTAGAGAATTAAGTAAAATTGAATATTCGACGCCTTCGTATGCTCTAGCGATGTCTAATGTCACTAGAGCAGAGTTTTGCCTTCTTTTCCGTGCCAGCTGGATGCCGCTAGGTAAATCTGCATGAGCACACCAAATTGAGCTGGCAGCCCCGAACTCTTTGGACTTGGATTCAAAATTGCATTGTCCGTCATGCAAACTGTATTCTGCAATCAAGCACTCGCTCAATCACTTTGACCATATTGGAAGTTAGGCATATTGGAAGTTAGTTAGAAAAAAAGAAAAAAAAAAGCTTAGTCCTTGAAACTGAAAAGTTTTCCTAATAGGCATTGATAGAAATATATAGAATATGCACTACATGCGTAGAGGCTCCTTGTTACACATTGAGAACTTTGCAATAAATTGTATTCAGCCTTTCTGAAGCCATGATTTGACTAACAAATTTACCAGTGCGGAGAGACAAATTTCTTTATCCCACGGAGATGGATTTATCTCCACGAGTTGCTCATGCTACGTGCTTCGCAGACATACAGAGCAATACTGTAAAAGCAAATTGGGCTCGCACACAAAGAACAGCTTCTAAAAAAAATGACCACGCTATCAAGTGTGGAACAACTCGAAGAAGCGGCTTTCAAATTAAGACAATAAAGCTTGAAATTCGTGCGCCTTAAAACAACATATATATTCATATATCAAAGTTGAAATTTACACAATATAGTTGACCGTCAGCACAGGCTTCCAGTCTTCACCCGAGATGTTGAGGCAGACGTTGCCGTCCAGGTCTGTGTTCGGGTGGTAGAGCATAGTGACGACCTTGACCTTGGGCGGTTCGTGCGGATAGTGGGGTCTTTTAGAAAAGTTGAACACGAAGCGTCCGTTTCAGTAGAAGCCCTTGTCGGCGCAGATGAGCATTTTGAAATTCAGCTGATCGTCCGGATCGGGCAACTCCACCTGGCAGGTCTTCAGCAAATTCAATAGGTTGCCGTCCAGGTCTTTCTTAGGGTGGTGGACTATCGTGTCGCACTTGACCTTGGGCAGTTCGTGCGGATAGTTGGGACTTGCACGAAAGCTGACCATGAAGCGTCCGTTTCGGTAGAAGCTCTCTTCAGGACAGATGAACACTTTGAAATTCAGCAGATCGTCCGGATTGAAGAACTCCATCTGGCAGGTCTTCGGTAGGTTCAACTTGCTAATGGGCCGTGTAATGCGTAGCTTAGCTGCCGAGGCAGGCTTCTGGCTCGCGTACTTGTTGCCGGTCGCCTCGCTATCCTCCCGTTGCTGCTTGAGGACGAAGAGCTTAATCATTGCGACGCCCGTCAACTCCTTCGTGCGAAAGAACAGAACAGAGATGTGGACATACTATGACGACCTGATTGCCTCTTCTTCCTCTTCTCATGGATATCATTCTTCGCGAATCGCTTAAGGTAAATTTCATTTCCATTCTCAGGCATCACGTGAGAAAATGCGCGAATGATTACGTTTCATACGCATTAGCTGGGACATAAATAATTTAGACCACCTGGAGTTCTTTAACGCGCACCTAAATCAAGGCGCAATGGATTCTAAAAGCGAAGTTGTTCTTGCTCGCCGTAAAGGGGACCGAATAAAACGAAACTATCATCATCATTATCTCTGGTTCCCAAGAGTGCGCGTGCACTTCTGTGAAATGCCAAATGTGCAGCGTTCGCACGCGCGCTTCTTTCTTTCGCTTGCGCTCAGCCCACTACACACATTAGCTAAAGTGCGGTGCGAGCGCACATGCTGCACGTGCAAGGAGAAGAAGAAGAAAACAAATTCCGCGTACGTGGATTTGTCCGGTGTGCACAGCGTCGAGCAAAGCTATGCGTCAGTGCAGAGCTTCGCGCCACAGGAACAAGTGTCCTCTTGTGGCGTCCAAGCGGCTCTTAGAAAAGCCGAGGGCACGCGTTCCGTCACTTCGGGGTCGCACCGTCTCTTGTTCGAGCCGAACCAACGTTACTAGATTCTCATTTAGTAATGCTGACGCGAACATTTTTATGCTGAACACGGTGCGAAACATTGAGAAGCATTCGCTTGGCTTTGCAGTGCTTCGTGAGGCGTTTTCCGTTGCCTTGGACCACGACAAAATGCGGGTATGCCGCAACAAAACCCCGGCCAGCCAAATATCATTCAGCTTCGCTAGCATCGCTCCGCTAGTGCAAGCTTCGCTATATTCTTATTAAACTTTCCTGAAAATGTGGCCATTGTAGCCGACAATCGAACGCGCATTCGACGCTAATCACAAACATAAAAATGTCTTGTGATGCTATGATGCACGTGCCAATGAATGTGGCTTCATTCACTTCGGATCTCTAAATGCAAGTGTTAAAAAAGGCTGGCACTTTTTCACATATATGTAGCGAATGAACACAAAAAATATATTTGTGCTTCATTACGAATCCTTAAAACTAGAGTGGCATAACTTAAAGCATTATCAATCGCGGAATAGGTATAACATTCAAGCGTTACAAATATATAAAACAAGCTGAATTTTTTTTATAGCAAACCGAAGGTGAGAACAGGATGCCACCCCATTCAACTTGTGCGCGGGGAAGGCAGGTAAGCCTTTTGTGGTGATGGCGATGGTTAGTGAATTTTCTACTCTCCATGTCGCAGATGAATGAGGGCGGCCGAAACGTTCAGTGTGAAAGTGATGCGAGAACGCGCCGTTGCATTGTGAGGGTTAGGAAGGAACATGGACAGTGACTGGACTCGTCCACTTTTGCAGCTGACCAGTTGATCCTTCCACGCGTTATTTGCAATCGCAGCGCAAGGCGGGCATCTTATGTGGGTCATGTGAATGAATATTTTGGCAGTCCATTGCAATGTGCCGAATTTCCAGACTTCACTTTTCCTTGCAGCAGACACATTTGTAATCGCGCCTTAAATATTTGCCGCAGCAAGTGTTTGTGTTCACATGTGTAGCTCGCACTTCAAGTAACAATGCCATGCTCTGTGTTATCGCCGGAATCATCTTTCACGGTTACTGCAGCTTGACATCTATAGTATTTCTTGCTTCAGTTTTTACAGCGAAGCTTCGTACAGCTAGATTCTGACCAAGGTTCGGGCGCAGACGGGGGTGTTTAAAAAAGCCGCGAGAGAGAGGATGCCGGATTATTTCGCATCAAAGCACGCAGCTGGACGCATGTTCGTGGCGTAGCTCCACTCTCGCTGCGACCAACGCGCGCGTCTGGCCTTGAGGAGCAAGGCTGGAGAGAATATCGTTTTTTAGGGGCGAAGCTCCTTAAGGCGTGGGTCGTGCGTCCCCGATGTATGTAGTTGTAGGTAGTCACCTCTCGTTTAGTTCTTGGAATGTCCGCTAGATGGCGGTAATTGTATATGAGCTAGATGACGGTAATTGTATATGAGGTAATTGTATATGAGAGCTCTTAAAGGAAATATACAGTGGAAATACAGTATGTGTGGAATGGGAAGGTGTGGCGAGTAATGGTAGGATGGAGGCCGTCGATATAGGTAAAGGGTTGAGGCAGGGATGCCCGTTGTCCCCACTATTATTCATGCTTTACATGAGGAGAATGGAGAAAGCATTGGAGATGAGCAATATTGGTTTCAAGCTGTCGTACAGACAGGCAGGTATAGTGATAGAACAAAAGCTCCCCGGGTTGTTTTATGCAGACGATATTGTGCTATTCGCAGACAGTCGAACAGATTTGCACGGTCTGGTTAGTATATGTGGTCGGGAAAGTGAAGACTTAGGGCTAAAATTTAGTGTGACAAATGTGGCTGGATGATATTCAATGACAGCAACGATCAGACCATATCAATACAGGGCGAGGAGATACCCAGAGTACGAGAGTACAAATACCTCGGGATATGGATAAATGATGGGAATAGATACATGGAAGTACAAGAAAAAGCTATGATAGTTAAAGGAAAGAGGAACTCCGCAATAATGAAGCATAGAGCGCTGTGGGGTTACAACAGGTACGAGGTAATTCGAGGTTTGTGGAAAGGTGTAATGGTGCCAGGACTTACATTCGGAAACTCAGTGGTGTGCATGAGGTCAGAGGTACAATCAGGGCTGGACGTGAATCAGAGGACGGTCGGACGTCTCGCACTGGGCGCCCATGGGAAGACCACAAATGAGGCTGTTAAGGGGGATATGGGATGGTCTGACTTTGAGGGAAGGGAAGCTCAGAGTAAAATTAGGTACGAACAGAGATTAAGGAATATGAAAGAAAGTAGATGGGCAGCGAAAGTATTCAGGTATTTGTATAGGAAGAACGTTGATTCACAATGGAGGAAGAGAACTAGGAAGCTTACCAGTAAGTATACATCCAGTAACGAAACGGATGGGACGAAAAAAAGCGTTAAGAGCATGGTCAGAGCGGCGGAGAACTCGGATTGGATAGCAAGAATGGAGAAGAAACCGACATTGAACAACTACCGAAAAGGGAAAGACGAAATCAAGAGAGAAAAATTTTATAATAATTCAAAGGGAAGCGCTTTACTGTTTGAGGCAAGGTCCGGTTCCCTGAGAACCCGAAGTTACAGAGCGAAATTCAATAAAGAAGGGGATACATGTACGTGCTGTGGAAAAGCTAGGGAAACGACAGACCATATTTTTATTGAATGTACAGATGTCCACCCAGGTGTAGCTGTGGACGCTACCCTACAGGAGGCCATGGGTTTCAGGAGTAACAGGGGAAAGCTGAACATGCCGGCGATAGATATAAGTAAAAGGCGCTTAGAGCATTGGTGGCGCAAAAGTATGGAGCAAACAAAAGCGCAAGGTAGTTCGGGTAAGATTGTTACATCACAGCAGAGCGATAATAGATAAAATAAATAGACGAGGAAAAAAAATTAGTTGTGAAAATATGTGTGATTCGGGAAAAGAAATGGTTGTAAACGAAAAAGAAATAAAGCTAGAGCTTGGTGGGGGCCCGGCCACCGCCCCGTTATAAAGGGGACGCTCCTAATATCCATCCATCCATCGCTGGAGGTGCCGCTGCTCTCCGATTAGCTGCTGCGCGGGGCTGCGCCGGGAGCGCTCCTCTCATTCTCCTGGATAGTCGCCGTACGCGTCGGATCGCGCTTCATGGACCATGGACGAAGAGAAAAAAACTCCGAACGTTGTGTCCGAAGCGCGGAATCGAACCAGGGACCTCTCGCTTCTGAACGCGCGGCGCTAACCACTACTCCACGAAGCGCACAAGGACACATGCACCACGATGACAGTAAACACCCAATATTAAGGAAAGACTGCGCGTTTTTAACGCGTTTGTGCTAGCGCGTTACGACCCATGTAAGAAGCTGGTGTAAGACGCTGAGGCCTCTCCGCCTTTTACTCTCTCAGCAGTCATGTGATGGCGTCGGCAAACGCGGTGCGCGTTCCGGCCTGTGTAAGGGGCTGCGTGAGACGTCTTTACACGATGATCTACTGGGCGAATCGCACGGAAGATTCACGGTTTACCGATGATTCCCTCCTGGAGCTTCGCCCACTCATCATCATTCACCCCGTGGATATGCTGCGATTTTTTTTAATGTGCTTTCGGGGGGCTCTATCCACTCTTGCCCTCTACTCTATGCACATAGGCGGTAATATATTGAATCGCTTCAGCTTTTACCGACATGCGAGGAGCATTTGTGTACCCGTACTTGGGTGGCGTCTTATGATGAGGTTAGTTCATCGGTGTGGTGTGTGCCCTGTGCTCTGGTGTTCAAGTGTAATCAAAGTTATCCATGACGTACTTCCTGGTTCTTTGTACAAGCAAATGCACAACGCTTAGCGTGTATCCACACGACGGACGGCGTCGCGGATATCTGTTGCGCGGAGGATCGTCCCGCCGCCTGTCCAGCTGCGAAGCGCATCCAGATAGCGGACGAGGGGAGTAGACGGACACGCGAAAGAAAAAAAAAAAAAGAAACATGGCGGCACTGTCTGAAGCGAGAGCTGCCCGCTTCGAATCTTTAAGCTCTTCGTCGCGCATGGCGTGGGCTGTAAGACGCTTGTATTTGCTCTAGGTTTATGTCCGAAACCTTTGCCGGCAACGTATTCATGACGATTTGGCACCGTTTCCGAGAGCCGTACTCGTTTTCTCAAATCTGTAGGCTTAGGGAGTGCCTCTATTGGCGGTGATTTCCGGTAGCCCGAGTGCTACCAAATCTCAGAGGCCATAATAGTGTACGAATTTTTGGGTGTTTATTTTTCTCAAGATGGCGTGAGCAGTGTGAGAATCAAAAACATATTCATCGCTAGCAAAAGTGTGGGAGGTTTTTATGTTTTCGTCTTTGTCGCAAAGTTTGTTTTAAGTTCAAACCAAACGAGAGAAAAAAAAAAGAAGCGCTTGTTGCCAGACCTATAATGGCACCCTCGGCTATATCTGCTGCGAATCCCAATACGAAAAAAAAAATGGCACATCCCACGTGCAGTGGGAATCAAGGAAATGCGAAGCACGCATCTGGAAAGTAAAATGGATTTGCATTGTTGTCTCGCTATACCGAGTTTGGTACATATGAAGTTAACGAAACAGCCTCAAGAGCACCATGACTGTAGCATATAAACCATGCCGCTCATACACGCATGTCAGGATTCTAACGTTATGACCCCTCATTTACGTTCATCATGTAGTCGTGTTGTGCCATATCAATTTTGGTATACATCCCATTAACGAAACGCGTGGCATATAAATCGTGCCGCTCATGATATGCATGTCACTATTTTGATGTTATGACCTCTCATCTATGACCGTCATGCAGTCCTGTTGCGCCATACCAATTTTCGTATGTATCCCATTAACGAAACGGCAGTATAGCGCCAGGACCGTGGCATGTAAATCTTGCCGCTCATGAGATGCATGTCATGATTTTCATGTTATGACCTATCATTTATGTTCGTCATGCAGTCATATTGTGGCATACCAGTTTTCGTATACATCCCATTAACGAAACTGCCACTACAGCACCAAGATTGAGGCATGTAAATCATGTCGCTCATGACATGCATGCCGTGATTTTCATGTTATGACCTGTCATTTATGTTCATCATGCAGTCATGTTGTGGCATGCCTATTTTCGTATACATGCCGTGAACGAAACGCGTGGCATGTAAATGATGTCGCTCATGACATGCATGTCATGATTTTCATGTTATGACTTGTCATTTATGTTCGTCATGCAGTCATGTTGTGGCATGCCAGTTTTCGTATACGTCCCGTTAACGAAACGCGTGGCATGTAAATCATGTCGCTCATGACATGCATGTCACGATTTTCATGTTATGGCCTGTTATGACCCCAGCTCCGCTGTTTACTGAGATTTCACCCCAGGCAATGAACTGGCTTTAGTTTTCGTCGTCGCTTCTGCATCCATGCATGGTAGCAGCATGCCTTATTATGCACCTTGCGAGTGTACAGTTCGGGAAGCAATTCACATCCTGAAGTGATGTTTTCTGAAAATAGAAGTAAATCTCAGCAGCAGCTGCAGTTGGCGTGGTTAACGTTCCGTTCCCAATTCCCGCTATGGTGTTGACACGGGCGTCAACGCCGAAGACGTCGCTGGTTGTCAGAACGGTGACCTGCTGAACCTGCCGAATATAGCATTATACGACACGATCACTGGACCTGATATATGGGAAGAGTAAAATAACGAAGAAATAGGAAGTGCCGTCAGTACCATAACCATTTATTTCTGTGCTTTCTTTCCCACGCGTGCCTGTGCAGTAATAACGGTAGCTGGAGCAGCGTGCGGCATCGTTTCCCCGATTCGGGTAGCCACCGCCATGCTACGGTCGACCAGTGGTTTCCTTTCTCGAGGGGGCTAGAAATCCTTGGCTGCGTTCACAATAGGCAACTGCTGGGACATAAACGTCGCCACGAGGCGCCGGGTGTCAGGAGACGTGACGAACAGGACGCCCTCCTTCTCGAACGTTCCACGTGGAGGCACGTTTCTAGTTAGTTGGGGAGAAAAAGAGGATGAGCGCTTTACTTTCGAAATGAAGCGCGGAGAGGTTGGGCCGGAGCCTGTGGCGTTCTACTCCGCTGGTTAACCTTACCGAACTAGGTAAGGAAGAAAGGTTGGGAAGAAAAAAAAAAAGATGTAGGAAACGACTAATGTCAGCGGTAAAAACTAGTTATGTCAAGTTTCTAGGTAACGCCAAGCGGAGGCATGTAGGTGCATTCCGGGCAGTTTTTATTGTAGGCTCATAACGCGTAATATAGACGGCCGGTTTGCATATTCTTTTTTTTTCTTTGCTTCTAGACGAAGTGATCTCAAACGCCGTACTTTTGGAGGATGGCCGCTCACGAGTTCGGGGCGGAAGGTGTGCGAGCTTTTGGCTTACTGTTTTAGCAACTGTGCATGCCCTGACATAGTGGTCGTTTTGTGATCTGCATTTTGTTTCGTTCGGTTATTGCTGGATCCTATACGGCCTCTTTTTCCTCGTTTGCTATCTTCCAGTTCGAGTGGGCCGCACGTTTACGTTTTCGCTTCTTCTTCAAATATATTCGCCAAGAGACTGCGCATACTATTACAATAAAAATATGACTTTGTCACTCCTTTAACCGTGTTCGGTGCCGTAAGCTCCGGCATGAAGCGCACGATGGATGGAGAGAGGAACGATGAGCACGTCCAAACAGTCCTACATCAGTGACGGCTCCGAGGGTAGGCTTAGCTAGAACGACGCCGCTGCTATCCTGTCGTCGATCACGACGAACCGCGAACTCGCAATGAAGCGCTTACTTTTGCCAACACGATAATTGTTTGTACTCACGTGTCATACGTTAACACATCCAATCGGTTTTCTTGAAACATCGCTGTGGAGCACAAGGATGGAAACGAAGCGAGCCGCATCGGTGAAACGGCCAGTGCCGCTGTTTACCTTTCGTACCGCGGCTTTCGATCTCTCGAGTGTTTTGAAAACAGGTGCTCCTTTCCATTTTAAATATGCTTACACTCATTTGTAAGCTATTTCATTTCACAAGCAAATCACTGTCAATACTGCACGCAGTAGCGCACCCAGGATGTTTGCCGGGGGGGGGGGGGTTCAATTTTTCACGAAGGGCCGGGAATACGATTACACCGTTGTTGCTTGAGTAAAAAAAAGTAAATAAAATGCCAAATAATAGTAACATCAATGATGATTATTATTTTTATTATTTTTTCGGCGTTTTGCAGAGACATTAGCGCCACATTCTTCTAGGACATAGGAGCAGTTACGGAGTAGGAGGGGGGTTAGGTAGGCCTCAGGGGGGGGGGGTTTACAACACCTGAACCCCCCCCCCCCCCCGTCGGTGCGCCACTGTGCACGCCATACTAGCATATGCAGCCTACGCCAGACCTATTCGAGCGGCGGAGAGGGACGAACGGTGCCCAGCCGCGCAACGTCACACGTACAGCACGTCGTATAATCACTGTCATCTGAGCTGGAAGAGCTACTGCTTGTCCTGCTGTCGTCGCTATACGCGAGCTCCACTTTCTTGTACACTCCAGCTCCACAGCTGCAGCGAACGCAGCCATTTTGACAGACGACGGAAGCGACGTGGGGACGCAGCCCGCTTCCGCCCGAATCTGTCTGAATCCGTGCCTCGGCGCTGGAGCAAGTGGGAGGGCTCTGGCGCGGTTTGAGTTGCTCCGAATCTGCCAGTGAAACGCACCAGCCCGCTCCCGCTCGACCAGCGAAAGACGGATTCGTCGTGGCGGAGCAAAAAAACCTGCTCCGAATCTGCCAGTGAAAAACGCCATTAGTGCCATCCCAAATTCCAGTAGTATGTGGAAAAAATAAAAGAAAAACTCAAAGCAGTCAATAGGTGAATTGAAAGGGACGCTGCTAAGACAATGACTTCTAGTGGACCTGCCCCACCACGGTGGTCTTGTGGTTATATGGCTCTTGGCTGCGATGCGAAGGTCGCGGGATCGAATCACGGCCGCGGTGGCTGCATTTCGATGTAGCCTAAATGTTGAGGCCCGTGTCTGTGCCATGTCAGTGCACGTTAAAGAACCCCAGGCGGTCAAAATTTCCGGAGCCCTCCACTACGGCGTCTCTCATAATCAGAGCTGGTTTTGGGACGTTAAAACCCACAAATCAAATCAAATCTAGTGGACCGAGAGAGAGGGGTTTGCCAGAACATAAATATGCATCGATAAAGGTTTTCCCATGAACAATCTTATGCAGCGCAACAACACGGTCACAAGCACGTTACACTCCCGCTAACTCACGCCTGCAGAGTGGGCTTCCTTGCTCGCGTAAATGCAAGGAGTGCTGAAGAGTTAGATTAATGCTCTGAAGCAAAAATGCATTGGCGAAGTCCGAGACGTCAGTATATCTATGCTCCGTGAAACTCCCGACTCGGCAGCGACTGCTGACGATACATCTTTGTATGGGGCTGCTTTTTGAAAGGACAATAATGAAGTAACCTTATTTGCTCGTTCGAAGCAACTCGAGGAAACGGGCGTGTTGGTTGTAGTTAAACGGATGACTATATACGCGAAGTTACATTTTTATCCATACAAAATGTCTTCAATTCTTTCCTTTGCGACATGCGTGTACAGTGGTTGCGCTGTCTTGTTGGGCAAACAGAAAGGAATGGCTAACCAACTGAAGCATGACATGCAGTTGTCGTGGAGTATATTTTGCCTAGAACTCACATGCATGAACTTCTATTTTTTTGTTAACCGAAAACAGTAAGGTTTAATTATACGGTATTTTATGCTTTTTCGAAGTTATGAATGCAAAAAAAAAAAAAGAAAAAGAATGTGACGCTATCTCTATACTGGTGGAACAACTTGTACGGACGAACCAAGCAGACAAATCTTTTGAGATCAAACTGAATTTTGGCTGAACCGTGCGTTTTGCTAAGGCGTAATTGCTGCCTCCTCGTACTTCGAGAATGTCGCCGCTGTTCGGGACAATACTTCCTGCGAAAATGTGCACTCCCGCCAGATGCCGTTGTCGTGCGTAATCAGCAGCCTCTATATTCATTAACCGTAGGTTATATCGTGTAGTCGTTAAACTATCAAACTACTGGTGGGGGTTTACACTTACTTGAGAGCGATCTTTTCCAAGAAGGCAGTAGATCCCGGTAGCTCTAGAATCAACTCGCTGTTGGTCAGGGCCACGTTGAGCGGGTTCTTCATCGTCAGCTTATATGTCAGGGTGCCCAAGGGAGTTTCCTTGCGGGTAACCTTTTTTTTTTGTTTTTTGTTTTGGACAAATGGACAAAAAAGTACATTACGCTATCATTGCCATGTACATTTACAGTTCAAGCAATGAAATTCCTGTTATAAAGAACAACAAATCTTTCGCCTCACTTTATGCCTATGGTGTAACGAATCGGCTAAGTGTAACCACGCGCCATTAACGCACCATTATTTTGTAAGCGAGTAAATATCATTGCGGGCATTTCTGTGTGGAGAATGGTCTAAATGACTTTATACTTGTTAAGAACTTTTTTAAAGTTCCATTTTAGTTTCTTCAGAGCAAAGATACTGGCTATTAGCGGGAACCAGACGCCAAGCTCCTATATTTCCCAGATTTCGCGCCGACTGACGCCGCTATACGTTGGCGTAAATTCATGGATGTCTCTTATTTGTGCTGCTGCTTTGGCGAAGAAAAATAGGGATACGGCCTCGCTAGGCTCGCTGTTTCAGTATCTCAAATATCGAAATGCTCAAAGTACGAAAAACATGCCTAATTTAGAACTTGCCGAAGCCTAACGGGCGGAATTAAACTTCACAACATCCGGCGCCTGCTTTGACGAGTGTTAAGAGGGATATGCGAACGTCGTGCTAAGAAAGCCAAGCTTCTCTTTGCGTGGTCTACGAGGCGACCTTTTCTGCATGTGGCCATAAAGGTTCACCCTATGAGCTAGGCCATTTTACTAGTACGTGAACTGAAGCTCGAATATATTCGTTCATTTATCATCATCTCCCAGATATCGAAATTCGACAACATTGACACGCTTTCTGGCAGTGAGACATGTCTGATTTTGGGAAGTCCTCGGGTCGGTCTCGACTTTTGTTGGGTGCATCAGGCTGCAACTGCGGACAAGATGTCACTGTGCACAAATAAAATGGTGCAAAACAAGATCGCTCCCACTTAATACCTGAATGTCCAGCGGCGGCATCTGGACAGCCAAATTGCTTCTAGCGGTCGTGAAGTCTTCTCCGTAGGTGGCGACAGCCTCCAGGAGAATCATTCCTTCGGGGCACAGCTTGGACACGTAGGATTCAGGTGAGATGAGTAGCTCCAGTGTGTCAGCTGCGGACATTTAATGTACGCAATTAAGCTTTGGACGACATTGTGGTACTACAAAGAGAAAGCTGGCGGCTGTAGTTGTTAAGCAACAGTAAAAAATTATTTATTTATTTATTTATTTATTTATTTATTTATTTATTTTCACACTCTCAGGGCCCGAAGGCGTTGCTTAAAGGACTAAAATTGCAGTAAAACTGATAATTGGGCGAGTTGGTAGGTGTTCATGGTGAAATTTGTAGGAGCGGCCTCACCAAAGGTCACTAGCAGCATCTTTTAATGCAGCGGGGTTTGTGAAGATCGAAATTGAAGAAGGGTGTTTGATTCCCTGTTTGTCTGGTGAATGAAACAATTAAAATATTTGTTCGTGCGGCATATTCATTACAAGAATGGAATTCGCTGCAGTGAACTTCCTATTATTTCTTTCATATTATACGATTACTAGTTTAGTTCACAAAATAATAAACACCAACTTCCCCTTACCCAGCACCATGTCGAACTTCCAAAAGACCCGGCAAGCAAGCAACCTTAGGTTAGATAATCCTTCTTCGAACAACGTCTACGGCGAACGATTATTAAATTCTTTGCTGTTATGGCACGGAAGACCGTGCTCTTGGAAATGAAATTAACTTCGACCTTGCATTCTTTATGTCTAATCAAATCCAGTACCTCTTCCTACGTAAATAAACTTGTAAATTAAATAACCAAAAACTTGCTCACGTACAGAGCCTTCCCATTCCTTAGGCAAATGTGTACGTTGCTGACTTTAATATACCCTCCGTACCGGACCGGCTGCTAGCCACATAGGCTGTTAGCACAACTCTTATGTACGCATTCTTAAAAATTCTTCGAATAAAGCTGATTTTGATTTGACTTGATTTGAAACATGCATCATGCAGTGTGATAAAAGATGTGAAACATTATTAGCGGGAAAACTGAAGGCAGGATGACAGGGCAGGCAAGTTGGAATTATCCTTCGCTGAAGAAACACTTGCAGTGTGCAAAAAATAAATAAATAAATAAAAATAAACAAAAAACAGAAACAACAACAACAATAACAACAACAAAAAAAAATGAAGCGTGTAGCTCCTTCTACAGGGAGGGGATGGGACACTGCTTCAAGCACGTTAGTTAATGTTACGGCGGTGGGATACCAATTAGAAGACGCGCTCCCTATTTTACATCGGAAAGACACAGAGAAAAAAAAAATCTGCGTACTTTTGCGAATGGCGTTAGCGTTACTAAAAGCTCACTTTACGCTATAGGGGGCTTTTTCTTGGTGAGTGAGCTTGTTTAAAATTTTCTGGCGCAAAGCCTGAAGCAGACTGGGCTCGTCTGTCTCCTACATGTTTTTTTTTTTTTTTCCCTGCTTCAATCCTTGCGCCTGAATATGTTAAACGCATTCACTTTACGATCGTACAAGACCGTCGCTACTTCGGCGCCACTTAGCCTCCACTCTGTGTCCTTTTTGGGTGCCTGTGCACGTTTAGCAAGAGTAGCCAGCGGTATATATTTCATTGTCCTATTACACTCACATGCCCCCGACTGCAAGCAGAAGTCCCGCTGTGCGCTGACCAGGGCGTTGGGTGTGACGTTGCTGTAGGGCGCCGAGTAGGCGGTGATCAATAGGCCCACGCGGTGCTCCTGCAGGTCGTTGTTCGTGAGCGTGCAGAGGACTCGACCCGACTGGCCGGCTTCCACTTGCTTCTCGTGCTGCAGCCGCGTCTGGATCACGTCTACTGTTGCGCCGCGGGGCTGCGCCGCTGCGACGGTGAACCACAGCTTCACTCAACGCTGGTGCGACAGTGTGTTGATTATGCTAGCCACACAGCGGGCCTACTCTTCAACTTTCCCTACTATTGCATTTGAGGAGGGAGTTAACAAGGCGCATGATACGCCAGCGTCGAAGAGCGTGCCCGACCTGTGCTGCAGCGATTCAGACGAGCATTGCCACGAAATAACAGAGTGCACAAAATAATAAAAAAGAAAGGAACCTAAGAACATGTCTGTCACTTGTAAATTCGAAAGCACCGTTTTGTTGGTAGACATGCGAAGTCAGGATCTCTACCGCATATGTAACCAGAAACAGACTGACGGAACAGGAACACAAGCAATAACTGCCGTGTGACAGCCTACAGGTTTGCTGCGTTTCTTACGCATTGTTTAGCTATACTTGACTAAAAAATAGCCAAGAGAAAGCACTTTTAAACCTGGGTTATTCCGCTAAAATTTGTTACTTCTATGCTTTTAGCTAATAGTCACCTGGTCCTTTGTAAGTGTGAGTGATGTCTTCGGGCTGCAGTCGGCCACCATTCGGGTTGAACTTCTCCGTTAGAATCAATCGGCCACACCTGGAAAGAGGGCTTCGTGTTAAAGTAAATTCGTGCCATGGTTTCGTCTGCACTAGCTAGGATGGACTGGCAAGGCGATTTTTCGAGGTCTATAGATCTCAATAAAATTCGCTGGCTGCGTTCCTTGGCACACATCCGTCATTTATGCAAGATTACAGGCTCGAGAGATGCGCATATTGCTTGTAGTTCAATTTTTACTGTTTACCTCAAACCGCCCACTTGGTTTCCTACAATTATTGGTCACACTGTGTTGACGTCATAATCGGCCGAGCGACAGAAGCGCATCGGTGCCATACCATTACCGCCGGGGGAAAGGCGGATGCGCTGTCGCACCATGCGTAAGGTAGGTTGCCTAATTTGACGTCACAGCTGGGTTGAATGTCGGTTTCGGTTTCGCGCTTCTTCGCTCATTAAATATTATTCTCGCATATGCGGAGAATTTCTAGTATCAGGAGTGTGACACAAGCCGCCCCAGGAACATAGAATTGCCATTACCTTGACATGCTCAAAAAATCGTCGTAGTTCAACTCCATACCAGAAAGGCACAACGTGAGTCATTAACGGGCCAACGAGAACCGCACCCATGATTTGTGTTAAATTATGAATTTCTCTGATTGAAGCGGACCTATACCATATAAAGGCCTCCACACTTTTCCAGCTTAGTATCCCTGCACAACACAGTTAAGGAGCTGATGATGCCTATTCAGAGAGGTTAGGATTTAATGCTGGTTAGGATTTAATTAAACCGACTACGCTGACATGATGCTGCCGTACGTTAAAGAAAATTCGGAAGCCGCGAGTTAATGGCTACAATAAGCAGCGTCAGTTAAACTGACGAATGCATGCGTAAGCAGCGCCACTGTGCAGTGTTGTCGCTTTTTTTTGTAAGCCTATTTAAGCGGAAAAATTAATGAAAAAGAAAGGTGCATTTGGTGAGGCTTCGAGTGTAACGTTACAGAGATATCTTGATATAGTGAGCTGATAACATGCTTAGCTCAGCATATTTAGGGGATGGGGAGGGTAAGGACAATGTTCTTTGTTCAGCCAAGACATCACATATTAACGAAACTATCACGTCGTCATTGATTCCTCTGTTCGTCAAAGGAAACAGTGGTCATTTTCTCTCTTTTTCTCCAAGAGTGATCAAACCGATTATGTCACTGCTTCAACCCGACTTCTTATGCGAGATGCTTACATGTTGTTTTTCTCGTAGACGAGTTTCCATCCTTTGGGATGCGAGGAATCCTTCTTGTGGTACCTGTAGACGGCTTTCACGCTGGCGCTTAGGTACTTGCCGTCGTGCTTCAAGTCGGTTTTGTTCTCTCGTATAGCCTTCACTGGGTACGGTCCCACTTTGTACATCCCTGCAAAAGTTGTCAGTTCATTGCTTCCTTCAGCTGTGATAAATAGAGCTGTGATACAAGAGGTATACGTTATTGATTTCCGGGGTTTTACGTCCCAAAACCACGACATGATTACGAGAGATGCCGTAGTGGTGGCTTCCGGGAATTTCTACCACCCGGGGTTCTTTAAGGTGCATCCAGGCGCAGGACGGAAACCGGTTTTTTCGCCGACGCGGACGGGTGCTCCGCGGACGGGCCGGTTGCAGGTGCATCCACACGGCAGACGAAGCACTAGCAGACGACAGAGCCGGAGAACCGGTACACTCTACAGCACACCCTCTCCACTAGCTACCAAAAGAATAGTTTGAGAGATTCCGCTCCACTGACAAGCCGACGACTGTCGCGCGGAGACAGGGAGAAGCGTACTGGTTGCGGTCACTGCTTGCCGTCCCGCCAGAATCTGGGTGTGAAAAACGGGTTGGCATTATGCGTGTCCGCTGGTCGCGGGCGAGGCGCGGACGGAGCGAATCGGTAATGTGCGGTCACGTGACGCGCCGTCCGGGCCGGCAAATCCGGTTTCCGTCCCTCGTCTGGATGCACGTGCACTGACATCGCACAGTACACGAACGTCGGCATTTCGCCTCCACCGAAACGCAGCCGCCGCGGCTGGGATTCGATCCCGGCGACCTTCGGATCAGCAGCCGAGTGACATAGACAGACCAGCGTGGCGGGGCAAGCGATACATTAAAATGAACCGAAACGAAGCAGTTGAAAACATACGGTTAGTCCGAGTAACTCCACTCGAACGCACTCCTTCTGGTTAATTATCATTTATCCCATTTCTGGGTATGCGGCATACTTCGGAAGTTGGGGAGCAGCCATGCAAAGTAGCTTTGGCCTAAAATGTTGCTCTGCTGAGCTCGAGGACGCGGGTTCGATTTCCGGACACGGCGGCTGCTTTTTCTTGGAATTTCAACGCAGAAATACATCCGCACTTTAAAGAAAATCGACGTGGTCGAAACGCATCCGGAGTTTCCGACTGGAGTCTCTCTCATAATCATACGTGGTTTTAGCACTCGAAACTCCAGAGTTTATCTTCTGAGGTTCTTCTATTTCACTCTATGGTCTCTGCTGTGCCGACAGCGCTGTGCAAGCAAAACAAATCTTGGAACTTTCCCCACTTGAAGCCGCACTGCTGATTCAACATGTTGATACGGTAACAAACATGTACGCGCTCACGGCAGTCTGGGCCGTGAAAAACCAATCTGACGCCGTGCGGAGAAAGCACGCATGCATGGGTGCCTGTAGATAAGGCGCTCACCAAAAACCTATATGCGATATGTAACGGCTGTGCGCGGGAAATATCTCAGTAATACATCAACGTAAAGACCTGCGTTGCGGGGTTACATGGCGAATGGCTCTGGACAAGACAGGATTCTAACCTAGCTGGATAACTGGCGCTTCCATCCCTCCCCTCTATAGGCGCTGTACTGCAGCAAACATAAATTTTGTCTCAATTTACGTTGGGAAGCAATGCGGGGATTAACACGTAGACTCGACGGCATTTGACCCTGGGAACACCCTGAATCTCCGAAAAAAGATGTGCACGTTGTCACAAATGAAGCATCAAGACTCACCTTCGCTGACAATTTGAGGCGTACTGTCGACAGCTTGCCACCCGCCGTATCCTGTCGGAAGGTCTGGGCGTGCCATCCACGCCTCAGTCCATACGTGGAAATTCCTAGAGAGAAGAAAAGTCCTGTCTAGTGCTGTTTCTATTCACAGATGCCTGGTTGTACCGTTGGTACACTTCGCTTCTGCGTGGCCGGCATCTTTACAGATGACCGCCATCTCGATAGGCATTGATGGGTCTCACTTAAAATGTATGCTGATAGGCTAAGACACTGGGCTATATGGCGTTTACTTCCGTGAGGCACTGTGTACATAAACATACCTGGTCAGGTTACGCAAAACGTATACCTTATCTATTAAGGAATTAACTTTAAATATTACCACAGGCCTCATCCAACACCGCACACCACATGCACACATACAAACACACATCAAGGCAATGCAGCGGGCTGCTATAAACTCCTAAAAATGGCAAACTTAGCCCCTCCATCAACGCCCCGTAACCACAATTCAATCGGCTGCAGTAGCCTTTGCACATATAACAAACTTATAATCGAGCTTGCTCTAAATGTCTCCGGGACGTACGTAGACAGTCACTTAGATAGACGGAGGGTCACTTGAATACTCACCATTCCATGTCGGCTCCTTCAATCGCCTTGTTCTTGTCGTCAAAGTAGAAGTCCAGCGACATGTCGTCTCCTTCGACATGGGCCGAAGGGAAGTTGCTCACACTGCGGCTCGGTATGCCCAGCGCCCGCAGTACTGCATCAGAGGTGTGAACGCCGCGGTGTAATGCCAGCGACAGGGACACGTTAATGAGCACCTTCAACTTTAAACAGAAACTGGAGATCGCAACGGGTTGAACGTTTTCGATAATTAGTTTGCCAGATGAACACGTGCGCACAAGATACTCAAAGCCGGGCCATTTATACGCAGAACTTAAGTACCTTAGCCGCTTTTACAAGTGCAAGAGAGGCCGACTACGCAGCCTGTATTTGTCACACTCGCAACGCGTGCCCACGCGCATATGCCCGTGCAACGGTGCCGGCTCGTAGATGTTTCTCCCGTGTTCTTGTTCTTCCTTTTTTTTTATTCGATCGTTATCAGTGCTACCAGTAGTTCAGCGCCGAGGACTTTAACTAAGGAAGCGTGAGACAAGCAAGACAGCGTCGAATAAACTGCCTGACAAAATAAATGTGAGTGCAGTACGCATTGTGCGTACTATATACAGAGCTAAAGTATACTTGCGTCATCTGCTGAATCGCCTGCATGACAACATTGTGACGTGAACTGTAAGATTGTCCAAACGCCGAGCTCTGAATTGAGCCCCCATGGAGACAGTAACAAGAACGTTGACGAGGAATGATTTCCAAAAGCTCTACTAAGCTTGAATAAAGAAACGCTGCCCAACGGAACAGAGGCTCAGAATACACTTTTTATGTCCATATAATTTCTTCCCTGATTTCGAAATGGACGCTTTCAGAAAGCTATATAAACTGGAACGTCAGTGTAATACATCGTACTGAGGGGGGTCATGGTTCATTAAGACCGGCCAGCCATTGGACTGCGGGGTCCCGGAAGCCGCAGATATCGCGGCTACTCGGGTCGAGCGCGCTAGGATGCTTTATTTTTCTCGCGCTACCTACACGACTGCATTTCGATGGAGTCGAAATGTTGAGGCCCTTGTACTGGGCGATGTCAGTGCACGTTAAAAAACCTCAGTTCGTCGAAATTTTTAGCGTCTCTCATAAATTTACGGCGCCTCTCATAATCATAGCGTGGTATTTGGGTGTAAAACCTCAGAATGGGCGTACAACCGCAGAAGTCAAATACCTACACGTGAGCCGCCGCCTTATTCACCAGCTCCAGATATGGTAGTCGCGCCGCTATCCTATTTATCGGCGGTCCGCGAACAGGTTCTGTAATATTGGAATTTGTGCTAAAAGAATACAGTTGCATTATTGCTTGAATTATTTCTACAATTGCACCGTGTGCCTAAGCGGGATTGAATGAAGTGACATTTCTTCAGCGACTTGTCCCGAAAGTGATGTCCAAGGGTGGCCATCTGAAGAAGCCTCCAAGCCTGTAGACGATATAAAATGCCCATTTGTATAATAAAGAAATCTACATGGTACAGTTTCTCACGTAAGACCATGCCTTACGGAGGACTGTATGCTTTTCCTTACGCCTTCTACATAAACAGTTAGAATTGAGCGCACTAGCGTCATTGGAGCGTCAGTGATACACGAGCGGAGGAAGATTCGCGTTAAGAGAGACGGAATTCAGTATCACGCCCAGTCAAATCACAGTCTGCTATGGAAAGCTCGAGTACACATGTGTCAAGTGGGGCAGCATTATCGTGTTAGAGACAAGCAGAATACCATGTTGGGTTAGTGCGTCGAAGCACTGCGAGAAGCCTGTCGTTTACTGACTTACGCTGGAGTTCTCCTTCGGACTTTCAGTGCCTATGAATTTACTTTCGCTGTAACGTGGACATGCAGGCAATGCAAGATTGCTTCACGTGCGATGTGCGTTGAAGGGAGTGTGGCAGCGCAAGTGTTAATGCCCCCACGATTTTTCTGTCTCCGGAATGAGCCGTTGGTGTCGGGGTTGCTCGCAAGCGTGTTTGCTCAGGATGTGGAGAAAGAAACTGACGGTAAGCGTCTCTTATATTGTGTGCGCGTGTATCTTGGAGCATTGAACTAAACGCTGCCCAAGTTCCCAGGCAAGACATGCAATCACGCGGATGCATGCTGCCGAAGTGCTTACCAGTGACCAGTGCGGAGGCGAACACGAAGCACTGTCCGTACTTCACGCTGTTTCCCCCGTTTTCCATGTACTTGTTCAGGATGGGCATGGTGGAGCTCCAAACGCTTGGACTTGTGCCGGCACTGTAGTCGCCCGACCAACGACCGGTCAGTAGGCCCTGGTCGTCTTGCACGTTGATCTGGAAACGCATGCCTTTTTTTACGTATTGCCAAGCCTGAGATTCTTAATTACATTATATCGTACATACACACATATGTGCATGGCTTGCTGAATTGACTGACCGACTGACTATAAAGTATCTCAAAGCCACGTTATGCTACTGCAGATATATTTGCTCACTCTGTACACCACTCTCGAAAGAACGTTTGTGGAAAGATTTAAGAAAGTATCAACGATTACTTATGATTACTCCTTGCAGGACCTCATAACTGCAACATAATTACTTCCCCGATTCCCCCCTACCCGCATATATAGACGAAGAAAAAAGAAAAAAAAAGAAAAGAAAAATATCTGCCATGATTTCAGAAGAGCAGAAAGCCGGGAAGCTTTGTGTTTTTGTGTATGTTTCATCGTGCTGCCCAGGTATAGACGAATCCTGCAATTATGTGCAAACGTTGTCAGCAGTACGTAACAATGGCAAAGCGATTATGAGATTGCGCTTTGCTGCTAACGCACAAATTTGGGGTGCGCCAGACAAAAAATTGTCACGGACAGCTTGACAGGGCCCGCAGGACTATACAGCGAGCAGCAGGCAGTGGGCTTCACTCAATTGTAATAACTGTGAGCGTATACACACCCATCATAAAACACAAATCGAATGAACAGAAAGATGGGAACAGATATAACGTATGCCAACTACACTTATAGGAAGCGCTGTTCAAGGGGTGACCTTAGTTTCGCACAAGGCTACAATGCAAACGGGCCGCACAACGACGTAATGACGCGCAGCATTACGTGCACCTGTGGGGCTTCAGCTCGGCGCACGCTGCCGCCGAATTTGCATTCACTCACCGCGGCGCACAACGCGCGCACCAAACTGACGCAGTCGGACCTCTGCGCTCCGTCGGCGGCTACTGCCTTGAGCAGGAACTCGATCGTCGCCAGTGTGACTTTCTCGAACTGCACGAGGGAAGAGGGGTGCCGTGTTTTCACCCACGTTCATCAGTGAACACGCCATAAACTGGTTATGGTGTTTTCGACATGACCTTAAACGTCAAATAAGCATGCGTGCTGCATTAAATTGACATTAAGAAAGAAAGAGCAAGCGTTTCTGAACGAGCCTCACCGGTATGATAGCGATCTATTATAGACATGTTGCACATGCGTTCTTCGGGATAGGTATATTATAGCGTAAATAAATAAATAAATAAATAAATAAATAAATAAATAAATAAATAGCAGAACGGAACGCATAACTTATCTTGCCCAGACCACCGGGCTAGTGGTGTCAAAAGCGATGCCACTGATATCAGAAATACAACGTAAAGATGGGAGCCAACGGATGGGAACACAGTGTGCACTAGGAGGTGCAAGAACAGGGATAAGATATTTCAGAGTGGCACTTTCACGCTCCCAAAAGTTTTCACGCTCGACAGTGCAACACTGTCAAAGTTTCCTTACGGGAGTGTCAACGTTCTTTTTCCGATGGACCATCTCGGCGATCGGGATAAAGCTTCAATACCTGGCCGTAGTTCCACTCCCGCTGGCCAAAGTTCTTTTCAGAGCCGTAGTAGTATGCTCCTGTCTCCTTCAGGGTGTAGAAGTTCCTCTGCGCGTCGTCCTTCAGGTACACGGGGTCCTCTGCAAGCAACACGTTGCAACTGCAGCTTTGAGTTGAATTGCTCTTTCTCTTGCATGACAACCTGTTTGTCACGCGATTCTGCGCTCTTCGCATTTTTATTACTGGCAAAGTAGGACGCCCCGCTCATCTTGGTTCATATTGGTTTCGAACGGGTGCAAACTTTCTGATACACGAGCTACAGGCGCGTTGCTTATGGTGTGCCCGCGTAAGGACCCATCCTTCGAACGTTGAACGAATTGACGGAGGCGATTTCTGTCGCTGAACTTGCTTTTGTCTTAAATACCACTGTATAAGGAAAACGCTCTTGCACTAAAGAATTGAGGAGGTTACGATGAATTACGATGGACCCCTTGATTGTACCGTGACACGGTGCAGGAGTTGCAATGAACCATTAGTCAAGTAAACCTATATTATCTAGAGTCACAGAATAAGTTTTCTGTCAGAATATAATGACACAGACCAAGATGAAGTATGGCTTGTCGTAACAAACTGCTAAGTATGCACACCATGGCTTCAGTTCGACTAATGGGCATACTGCACTTCACCTCCATAGAACAGAATTTGCAGCGCCTCTTAGGGGCGCCCTTATTTTGCTGTGGCTGAGCGAACTGGCAAAAAATAAATACACATACACTTATGAGCGCAAAGTGAAAGCAACCGCCGTGCTTCCATTTAGTGAGTGCTTCTCTGCCAAGGCTCACTCACCCTAGCTTTGTCGTAATATTCCTGGGTATCAATTTCGCGCTTACTCTGAGCGGAGATGAGAGCATAACGCATTCAACGTATTCTTGTTTATATAAGCTACGGCTCCCTGTTAAAACAGCCAACGCTAGCAATAAAAGAAGCAGCTGTAATGACAGTGCACTAACGCACTTCGCTTTCACCAAAGGGCGCTGGTGTCATGGTGCATCATAAGACACCGCAACAGCAGCTGCAACGCGGCGCTACGCCGCGCTATACATTCGAGGATGATGCCTATACGATTCCGGCAGCTAGTACCTGGAAGCCACGGATTGCAGATGATGAAAATGGGCGTCTTCGCAGGGATGGCACTGCCGCCACCTAAGCTGAATGCCAGCGACCAACGGCCCACGGGTGCCTTGGCCGGAGAGCGAAATTTGAGCAGCATAATGTCGTTGCTGTGAAAGCTTACTGACATGGTCCAACGATCGACCGACTCGTGCGCTTTCCCTTCCTTGTCGACTGAGTGTGGAGCAGTGAGCGTCACCAGAGTGCCGTCGCTTTCCGAAGGACTCGCTCCTGTAGTGGGCGCAACAAAATGAGATAAAATAAAATAAATAACATAACATAAACACCACATTAACACACTCATGCAGCGCGCATGTTGCGGGTGCATCTATCTCGTAGAATTTTGCTTCTGTTTAAACAATTATCTTTGTCTGAACAGAGAAACAGGAACAGGAAAATACAGTGGCAGATTGGCTTGTAAATGTCACATTGTAGATGGGGTGAAACATTTGCACCGAGCGTACTGCGCCCTATGACTACTTGAGCGGCAGCTACAGTGAAGCGCACTCCGAGCGTTTTCAAGACAGCATGTCCTTCAGCATGACCATATTTTCTTAAATCTTCGTTCCGAAGAAACGTTATGCTTACATGATACTTGCAGTTCCTGAAGGCTATATGATTTATTGTTGAGAACACCAGTTCTTAAAAATTTGTTTTTTTTTTCGGGAATGTGGATCCGTATATTAGCGTCGTGCGCATTAAACTCTTTATGGCGTTTGTAGTACTTATTGCGTTAGTTTTAGATGGCTAATGTTCTCTTCGTTCTAGCATTTTAAATTTACTGCTGGTTGGTCTGATGAGTCTTTCTTTAGACTGTTTATCTCGTCCACTGCCTAGTACGACACGAGTTGATTGATCAATTTATGGAGTACTACGTCTCAAAACCGTGGTATGATTATGACAGACGCCATGGTGGAGTGCTTCGGAAATTGCATATTCTGATACGACACAGAGTTTTAACACAATACCGAACCTGAGCTCATTGAGAAGTTTGATTAAAAGAGGACTTGCGTACAGCGCTTGCTGAGCTTGCCGACTCAAGGAGATTGTAATTAAAGCTCCATCTACGTAAGAAAAATCAGATGGAATGTGTTGATTACCTGACGTAAAGATCGCTTGCAGCGGCACGCTTCCCAGCTCGAAGAACTGGTTGAAGCGCATTCCAACTTTGAAGACGTTTCCTCTTCGGAGGACGGCGAACGGATACTCGCCGTAGATAGCCTTGTACGATTCCGTGTTGTTGGTCTTCGCGTTTTGCTTTTCGTGCATGTTGATTTCCACGATCTCGGGAGGTCCTTTGCGACAGACGTGTAAAAACAGACCACGATCAGACGAGCTTTTCTGAGCGTAAACAAGTTCCAGCTTGGCCATTAAGCTTCCTTGTCTACTACTCCGATGCTCTGGCGTACGCAGTTAGCGAAACGTGCTTCGCTAAGGTGAGCGTGCGTCCATGTAATGTGAAATTGACACTTCTATTGAAAGTGACATTTCGAGTGTCACACATTTTTGTTTGACTTTCGCTCTTGTTTCACAATATTTCCAACGTAGGGAGAGCGAGATGTACGAGAAGTTAGGTGACGCACGTGTGATTTAAATGAGAGCGAGGGCTTCTGATGTTTGTCAGTACAGAGCCAGAACGCGTGGCTTTAGGGCTGTAGGGAATATAAGTCAGCAAAATAAACTCGCTGTTGCCTTACTTTTATCGCGATCAGTGGGTAGAGTATGATCGTGTATGTGTGTGTGTGTGCGTGGCGTGTGTGTGTGTGTGTGTGTGTGTGTGTGTGTGTGTGTGTGTGTGTGTGTGTGTGTGTGTGTGTGTGTGTGTGTTTGGAGGTCCCGCGTCGATTCTTGCCATTTGGTTTCTTTAACGTTCACTGAAATCTGAGCGAATGGCCGTGTTTGCATTACGTCCTCAGTAAACGGTTCGTTGCTGTCGAAGGTCGATCCCGCAGAGTCGCTTCAAGTGGCACTGTGCACAATACTGCTCAAGAAGATTGTGGAATTTGTCCAGTACTGAATGTCAACCCTGCCCTGAATTCCGTACTTTTATTTAAACGCAGGAAATTAGGAATGGCCGCGGCCTTTTCTCACTGTAGTACGGCTTCGGGGTAGAAAAATAACAATAACGCAACTAAGAAAGACATAACTAAGGTGCAAGCCACAGCTATTATTATTGTGGGGACAGCATTATGCGTATAGCTGAGCATGGATTGCATTTTCTCTGTGCTTTCACTTAAATAAATAAATAAATAAATAAATAAATAAATAAATAAATAAATAAATCACTAGTTTCCATGAAACAAGCAATAATTTGTTACTTCGTGTCGGTACTGTCTGCAGACGCGTTTACGCAGTTAGGCCAAACTCGGCCTACACACACTCACTCTGTTAATCGTGAACAGTGGGTTTGCATACACTTACCCGAAGTGTGGCCCATTAAAGTTGTACCTTCACGCATAAATTCCAGGACGACTGCCATTGTTTCGAGGTCATCAGGCATGTGAACTTTGGCTCTCACGAATTCCAGAAACGGCTCAATATCGCCCGGTGCAGCCATGCTCCTTTACTTTTCCTTCAAAGAAAAAGAAAAACTCAAGAGAAGAATAAAATAGATGCTTTCTGCTCTCTCAATTTATTCGCTACATTAAAACGTACATTTTAAGAAAGCAAGAAAGGTAGGCAGGAAATTTAATAAGCGCTATGTCTTCTGCATCACAAATGGGGGCGGTAGCCGAATATACAGTAACGTATTGTTCGCCTTTTTTTTTAATTTCAAAAGGATTTCCTTAAACATAATACAAAAGCGTGCGAAAGCAATGTGTCATGATTGATTCTAAGGTATTTCTCGGCACACGGTGTGGATAATGAAACCAGGCAGTACATATTCGCGGATGGAATGTAACGGCTACGTCCTCGGCAGTGATACATCTCGGTGTACTCATTGAGAAATTCGAGCAGTTCTCACATCGTCATTCAAGACGTACAAAGATGTCTTTGGTGCTTATTCCAACGCAGGCTTTATGGAACACACGAATTGTGCCGATATATCGTCTCCACATACTTGGACGTTTCGTTGAACCTGCCACTGTGGCGTCTAATTTTGACATCGACGCACCATTACTGTGCCGCATTCGGCTACCGGTCACCTGCACGAAAGATTACTTATACCGCACCGCAATGCCAGACGCTCCTCTTATGTTTCAGGCACTGTGCTCCTATGTACGATTTGTGCAGCAGAGACGATGGGATATGTCTTGACTTTTTTTTTACCCGTTCTAACTCCTGCCCCTCTTCCTACTGTTTTAATATTGTGGGCCTCTAATCTCTAGACCGAGGACGTTCGCTGATAAAGGACGAGTGCCCACGTACTGCCCCTCATTTGTTTGCCTCTTCCTTTACTTCCCAATCCTTATGGAAAGCAAATGTGATTAAAAATTATTTCAGACAATGAGCATAATGTAATAAGGCCGGTAATTCGTGCACGGCTTTCTTCCTGGTTTCAGCGCCCTTCTGCGAGGAAACCTGTCCATGCGATGATCACTATAATTATTTGCGGATCGCGTGGTTTCATCTGGAATGCGGATGACCCGCTCCAACATTGTACGCAGTACTTTAAAATAACATTACAGTGAAGTTGACTTTTCTGCGTGATTTGCAGGTACCTCTTCAACGATCAAATTTAGTTATTGAAATTGCGCACGTGTACCTTAACAAGCACGTGTACCTTAACATTAAATTGTTGGAGATGACTCTTGCGATGCATGAAAGTATACGTTCTTTCCCGAATTTACTTCATTGCAGTGACTTCGGTTATAAAGAACAGCGAGATTTTCTTGAATATGTTCGATATATGAAGTATTTCGAAATAGGCGAACTCGCTTTTAGCAAATTCCAGCATCTATTCCGTTATGCGTCATGAACAGTGAAGCGAGAACGCTATAAGGAAGCAAAACCATGCCACTGACCGCGAATAATCAGTCCAGAAGTAATTTATTGCGCAGAAAAGGACACGTATTTGCAGTAGGCAGTTATTTTCGCCTGAACATTTCGTCTAGCTTCATGAATGAGCGCTGTAATACCAGTATGTAATAGCCAGAATGCAAGCACATAGAAACGTAGGAACATGCCAGAGTCGTTAAACTAAAGAAGCATGACTAAGACTGGCTGGAGCCGCAGGGGCACGGCCTTGATGTGCTGCTGTTCAATGACAGGCGGAGGAATTGCGGCTATCTGGCTGGAGCCGGAGGAGGAGCACGTTTGCGGCTGTTTGGTGATAGCTCGCGCGTGCTCATAGTTCGATATATTCAATGTCTGTTTATATCGCGTGCCACTGATGGTAGACTTCATAAATCTCCCTAGTGCTACCCCGCCTCTACCCCGACGCACTTCAACAGGCCCGTGTACTGTGCGATGTCAGTGCACGTTAAAGAGCCCCAGGTGATCGAAATATACGGAACACTCCACTACGGCGACTTTCATGACCAAATCCTGGTTTTGTGATGTAATACCCAAGAAATCACCAACCGGGTCATTCAGGGGTTTCCGAAATTTCGAAAGACATGCATTAATCGGGAACGTAAAGTCTGCATGAGGCTGCGATAAAAAGTTACTGGCATCCATATTTATCATATCGGCTCAGGGTTATTTGTCTATGTACCGTAATTGTCTGTGTACAGACAAGTTATTAATAACTGGCTTGATTTTGCGTGCCAAAGCAACGGTATGATCATGAGGCACGCACCGCATAGTGGAGGGCTGTGGAGTAATTTTGATGAGCCGTAATTCTTCAACCTGTACCTAAATCTAAGCACACGAGCGTATTTTTGCATTTCGCCCTGATCGAAATGCGGTCGCCATGGCCCGAGAAGTGACTGAATATCTCAGCCCCGAAGTAAAACCTTCGTTCTAAACTCACCCGTGAGAACTTTCCTCCGTACGCTTTTGGCGGTGATGGCCACAGATTGGGCGCGGGCCGGGCCGGTTAGAATTTTAGAAATGGAGAGAAGTGGACAGGACCAACTTTCTCGATATGCCAGCCAATGAGCAGCAGTGCAAGCGCGGGCAAGGACAAGCGTAATCATTCGCAGCCTTTTATAGAGAACTGCCGACTTGAAAATTATGAGGCTGGGATGAAAACATTTTTGTACGGTCTTTGGGATGTCGTGCGAGTTCTGTGGAGTGAATAGAATCGTAAACACGATTGCAAGGAGTGCTGAAGTACCATGGACACAGGAAAAAAAAAAAACAGCAGCCGAAGAAAACAGAGAAGGAAGCACGCGAAAACGGGCATGTTCGCGGTTGTTCTAGGTTGAGAAATATGAGGTGCGCATCCCCGTACAATGCGTACGTTGCTTTCTTTGCTGCTCGAATCCCTTCTGACTGTTTCTCTGGCGTCACTTTTCAAGCTTTCGTTAGAAGGGCTTAAGAAAGAAGTTTTCGAGGCATGTGGTTGAGTTTTGTTAGCGAACTAACAAAGATAAGCGCAGGCCGGCACGCCTACACTCTTAGCACAGTAACCTTTTGTTTATTTTATAGGTACACAAAAATGTGAAAATACGCTCCTTTATAAAGGTTAAAGTGGTTTAACCTTTAATAAAGGAGCATATTTTCACATTTTTGTGTACCTATAAAATAGACTAAAGGTTACCGTGCTAAGAGTGTAGTCTTGTTTCCGACAGTTCGACTAAAGTATGTACGCGAACTGGCTTTTATTTGGGCAACGCGACGTAGTGATTTCAAAACTTACCGTAATAAGTCGGCAATTTACTCACGAGATGAGTTGAGCCGAACTCACTCAGACTATATTACAGATCCGCGAGTAAAGTTTTAGTGAGCTTGACTGAGCCTGAGTCTGAGAGAACCTGGCACAGTGGAATTGTTGAGAGTCTGGGTCTCGGTGAGCCTTCTAAAAAAAGTATGTATTCTGAACAAATTCAAGTGAGTTCCATTTATTTTGCCAGTCTCTGCGTAGGAGAGATGGCGTTCTCATATAGGGTAGCGAAGGTTTTCGTTCGCTCGTTCTTTCGTTTTTTGCCCGGTTTCCCTGACCAAGAGCGCCGATGGTATATGTATGTGGAAGTGCGTGCAGTGATGCGTGCTGGAGAGGGGCGCTCGCGTGGGTACAAGAAGTGCACGAAATATACGAAGCAGTGTAGTAGCTGCAGCATACTTGGCGAATTGGGCTACACAAATGGTCGCCTGACAATTTGTATTCAAATATAGATTCGGAGGACTCAAGATTTTAGCTCACATGTTCTCACTCAAGATTACTGAGCCGGACGCTCAACACTCGTGTACAGTTTGCTTCGTTGAGCTCACCCAGATTCAGGTTCAGAATTAGTGCCGCGAACTCAAAAAAAAAAAAAAAGCATTCGGTCACATGTGTGCTTCCCTGGTTGATTCACGCACCTACACTCGAAAACACTTCAATTCACGTGCATGCATACACGTCCTTACGCACACTGGTGAACTGGGCTCAGATTCAAGCTGGCTGCAGGTGAGCGTAAGCCAGCTCTAGGGGAGTATATGCGATTGAATTCGGTGAACGAGTATGTTTCGGTATCAGATGACGCGTTCTTGAAAATATCAGGCTGTGAAGGTAAGTGTACACGAGTACACGAGAGCAGGCGACCGTTCGAAGTTACTTAGAGTGCGTCCGCAATTCAATCAGTAAGCCTGAGGCCGTGACTCTAAGTGAGTCCTTTGTCTGGTGCTGGTTAGTCTAAGCACGAGTGAACGTAGCTGAGTAACAGTTTGAGGAGCCCGAGAGAGCCCTAACCAAAAATAAAATTTCCGCACGAGTCCGAGTGAATCCATTCATTTCGCCGAGCTAGGCTTATCGAATACGTCATCCGTTTATTTTCAGGATAATTGCAACAGTTTATGAGGAGCTTACACGAACGAATTAGTGGACGATCGCTTCAGCCTCGCAGCGTTTATGTGGAAAAGTCCTTGCGTGCGAGAACTGTGCTCCTCGCAGCAGATGCGGCTTCATTTCAGGGGCCCTTGGACGATTTCTTTTCGTTTATTTTGATACTGTCTGCTTGCATGCCCCATTTCTGTCAACAGGAGCAGCTAATTTCACATGAGATTATTCCAGCAGCGTATCTCATGTACCTCATGCTTTCCCAACTCTGGGTTTACCATATATGACTCGGGCTACACTGTTCAAATGTGGTGTGGTCTCATGATTTATATTCAAGTGTAGCATTTTTATGGCCTTCTACGGTGACAAATATGTTGAAATAAACGAGTACACATGCGCAACTTTGTCGCCCCCTTGACTTTATTACCAGGCGCTACTGGAAAACGCGAGGTCACGAGGACGCTTCCAGGCTGCGGTACCCGGACATGATAGGCATCTCGCGGCAGTGGAAAGCCGCGTTGAACTCGCGTGTATATTTTGACGTTCGGACCATGCTGCCGCTCCTGAAGAAGACACCGAAGGGCTCGACCGACCTGCGCCAGAGAAAAAAAGAAAAGAAAAAATAGCACATAAACTGACATCCTGACACGCGCATATGTATACCATGGAGGGGTACGGATAAGTGATGAGCACGACTTTGAAAATTGTCTTCAATTGCTCGACGGAAGGAAACGTCGTATAGTACAGTGAAAAAAAGAAAGAAAAAAAATCACAACAACAAATGAAAACGAGGGCCAAAGTGTTTTTTTTCTGATAAAATTCCACCAAATGCGTTGGTCGCTAGAAAAGTATCATGGAACGTCCGACTTTGCGGCGACAATATCGCGAAGCGGTTTTGAACGCATCATCTAATGAAGTGACAGTTGCGCAAGAATGCCTTGTGAACATTTATGACTGATACGAACTATATATAGTATGTTTCAGGAGTTCCGTGCAGCAGAGCCAAGGCTACGAGGCCATCTTGCGCAGAATTCTTCCCAAGCGAGACGAAATGCCATTGTTGTTGTTGTTGTGGCCTGTTGTTGTGACGAAATGCCATTGTTCGGACACACCGCTTCGTCTTCCTCCTTCCAGGGCTGTAGCTTGCACAACAGCGCCCGCCATTAGCAGGTTACAAGCCGCGAAAGGACACGTTTAACATGCGTTCGCCCTCCGGATTGGCCGAAGAGGGCTGCAGCTTCTACAGCGCTGCACAGAACTTCTGAAACAGACTATAAGCGACCCATCTATTTGTCTCCACAAAATAATACATAGAGATCCACAAGGTGACTACATACACGCTCTGACTTCATCTAAGTTGAACAAAATAACCTTGTTTACCTTTTGATAAATAACCCCAGCGCATATTGGTGTTCTTGCCCCCTCCCCTCCCCCTCCCCTCCTTGCCTTATGTAATGCCCTGAACAAACGTCTTTAAGGGAAAATAAATTATGATAATGACGATCTCCGTGCGAGGTTGCGCCTCTTCTCAAATCTGCGAAAAACGTCTGTTTTACAAAAGGCGCGAAGCATACGAGCGACAAGGCGAAGGAAGGAGCGCTTGTACAATTTACCCACTTTGCCTTGCCGCTCGTCTTGCGCACATTTCCTAAATTAGAGGCATACTAACTTACAAAGTTCGCCGTACTAGACTGCCGTCAATGATGTGATGCCGAGCGCGCCACATTTTTTGCCCTGTGAATGGCCGATCGGTATGGCATATAGTATAGGCTCTGCTGGTGACGTTTTCACTGTCCGTGTTGGCGCTTACCCAGCGGGAGCGGGCTTCAGGAACCGTGTTGAGCCCGGAAGTTCCACGGCAAGCTCGCAGCTCGTGAGTGGAATGGCCAGGGGGTTCTTCATGGACACATTGTAACGGATCTCTCCGTTCCTTCCCACGGGGGTCAGCTGCCGGAAGTAACAGGAAGTTCATACGACCCAGAAAGAACATGGAACATGGAGAACATGAAAATTCATATAATACCACATTTCAGGAACAACATATCTTATCAGTTGTAGCACTTCGCGATTATAAGGTTGCCCTTTTTGTTCAGGAGATTATAGGCACTAGATTTCCCCTCTCCTCCGTTCTATTCACTATACCATCGCGAAACACTAGACGCGCATCAAATGGCAATTTTAATTTACCTACAAACTATAAGTTATATGGAAAACGCTTATTGGAATTTCATGGGACAAAAGTTTGGAACGAACTACCGTTAGAAGTTAAAATGGCACGAAATTTTAAGCACAGTGTGAAATTATTTTGCTTGCAGCATCAAGACATGTAAATAGGCTTTTTTTTTTCGTCTTGCGCTAATCAGTGCATTGTGCCCATTTACTTCTTATACATGATATAAAAATGCGATTATGTACGTGCGCTTATGTATATATGTATGTATTGCATATGTGAACAGGTATATGTATAAAAAGGTGTGTATATATGTGTTTAATGTTATATATGCTCTGCTAATCTCCTTAAGGTACTCCGATATGGACCGATCACTAGCCAATGTAGGCTAACGGTCCAGATACCTTGTAATCTTCTCCGTGTTTTGGCAATAAAAATCAGATTGATTGAGATTGATTGAGTGAAAAAAAGTCAGGTTGTCAACCATTCAATACGATGCAGAATCCTTGTTTGTGAAGGCGTTATGACGTCGTAACACGAAAGAAAGCCGAGGGAAGCGCGAACAGTGAATGAGGGTTTCTAGAAGACTCTTGCACGTTTTCTTTATCGGAGTCAATAAAGAAAGGACCCATATCATAAATATGAGATATAACGTTGATTGCCTTCAACCGTATACTTCTACAGTTAGTAGCAGACGCATATCTTAAATTTAACAGGCAAACTTGTCAGATATAGGGGCTGCGGTGTCGTCTGGATGTTACCCTCCCGCCGCTGCGTCAACTCCAATATTGCACCGGTAGTTTAGCGATTTGACGCCCAAGCCCTACTTTAAAGTCGGAAAGGGAAAAGGGGTTGAGGGAGAGGGTCCTTCCATTAATATTTAAGCCCTCCTGTCCTATCCCTTTTACCCGGTAATCAACTACACATACCCCCTTCAAAGACATACATGCGGTTTGGGGAATCCCCTTGGAGGAAAGGGAGACTGTAGGCTCTGCTGGTGTATTCACTGACAGGTAACAGTACGACGCGGCCCATGCGTTTTATTGTAAGTTACTTTAACGACTTGTACAGTTGTATTTTGAGTGAATTCGCCCAAAGAATAGCTGCTATCGGCATCACTCTTCATGGTCGGGCTATGTTGTAGTGACACAAAGCTTAGGACGGCTCGTCGTTCAGTTTAAACGGTTCCATTCACACCGATATAATTTATAGGGACGTAAGGGAGGCCTTATTTAGAAGGCTTCACTGATTATATTGACAGTCACGCCAATACGCTCTCCATGCTACGTGAATAGAAACACCCTGCAGCACGCTTTTCGTGGGTTTTGGAAAGGTATATACGCTTGACCGCACCCGGCAGAAAGGCTCTCATATAAACCTTATACATTTTTGGCTCCATATTGTAGTACTCTTTCTTTTTTTTACTAGACATACACATTTCTTAGCGCTGAAAATACTTCCCAAGCGCTTATCTGTCGTCGAAGATTCGTCCAGCGTACATAATTACTATTGGCTAGACCTTAATTTGCACCATTGAGCTGTTTTCAAGTTACAGTAAGCAAGATATCTATTTATGACACAATCAAAGACTACCATTAGCAAGTTTTACTGCTGAAGTTCTGAATTAAGCTTTAGCGTTTTCAATTGTTTAATTAATTTACAGATATTGCTCATCGAGCAGCTTTTGTTTCTACATTAAACAAATCGAAAATTTGAAACGTCAGGCTTAAAACAAAATATATGGTTTATGTTCTGGTGACCTCGACTCAGCCGGTGCCAAGTTGCCTTTTCATAAACTTTCGTTTCCATTTTCTTTTGCTATTTCTACATTTGAATTTAAAAATGAGGCAGTACTTCTCTCATGCTTTTCAAGGTGTCATTGTCTGCAAGTTTCATGGGGATGCAACTAAAGAAAAATCTAACCTTTTTGTTCATATTACGGTATTTGCTCCTGTTCGAAATTATGCAACTCGTGAAGAAAAGGAGCTGCTGAAATTCCGTGAAATGCACTAGATAGAATTATTTAAAGAGCGAACTCCCAGTTAATTATTGTGTGCTCGCAGTATGGTGGCCGAAACATTGCGAAAATCTCATTCCCAAAAGCTTGTTTGGGTTTAGGACACGTATAATTCGAGTCAGACCGACCGGATTGTAAACTTCGGCAAAGTGGATGTGGCGTGGTACTTTCTGCGGAATTGGAGTGTTGTGTCTAAATATAAAATGTTGAGAATGTTCGTGGCTGCAACATTGGGCAAATTAGGTACAATATTCAGGATCGGTCATCGACGTTTTCTCATCAACCTTTAGAAATTTCTCTTTACTTCTGTATAGGCAAAAAAAAAAAGAAAAGAAAAGAAAAGGAGAGAGAGAGAGAGAGCAAGCAATCGAACGAAGAGACGCAATGCAATAAGCAAAGTGTCGCCTCACGGGAACGCTCCTATACGCTTCATATGTGCTAGAGCAGCAACCAAGACCTGTTGAAATTTCCGCATGCGCTCGCGGCAACACAATCCGGGACAGTAAAGGACTTACATCGACATTGAGTTCCGGTAACCGTAAAGTCACGACGCTCCTTGCGTAGGCCAAGTCGTTGCTGTACTTGAGAGTTGCCTCGATCGTTATCAAGGACTCACCACGGAGCTTCTTGACGTAGTCACGTGGTTGTACGATGACGTTGAATGTTTTATCTGACGGGAAAACAAAATGTTTCCCTTGTTGGTATGTGTATTCAGTTGTCTATTTGTTTTCTAATCTGGTCGAAGACAGGAAAGATGTATCGAGATACTTGAGGTCTTGGACCATAGCTCTACTATATAGACTTGTTATTCAATAAAACTTGCATCCAAGAGCTCGCGGCTCTGACAATGTGAGGGTAAGTGAGAAATTATTCGCAGTTTTGACGTAACTATTCTTAAATTATTCATGCTGTCTTCCGTCCCCATTTATTTCGTTGTTATGCTGTTGTGGTTATGCTATTAAACATTGATCCTAATTCCTCCATTTCTCGTCCTTCAGTCGCGGATAGATCATGGCCGCTCCATTTGAAGTTTTCACCAAAGAGGAACAACGAGCATTGGTGCTTTTTTTGTGGTCTGACGGATTTTCTCGCTGATTGTTTCGCATGCCATTGGTTCCCACCATGAACGGGACCACTGCGGACAATTTTTTACTTACCACGGTATATATTTGAAAGGTCATGTGTAAAACTGTACATTTGATTAACCTAGCTTCTGAGGACTGAGACACATCTGAGGACTGAGATACATGCTGATGAGATATGACCATACATATATAGCCATTTAGGCATGATACCTTTATGGGACATGTATATCATCCGGTCCATGCTGTTCCAACAGGAACTATTATCACGCGAGGTCCTGAAACTAAAAACTGCGGTTTTGGGTTGCCCAAAGCACTGCATTTCTTTAAAACATGCGGTTAGAGTATTATTTGTTTAGGCCTGTTATGAGGCCCCGAGTAAGTAATTTCTTACTGGTGTGTTTGCTTGGAGAGGCATTACTTCCTACACTCACTGAGGTATGTTTGATTGTTTTTACGATCTCCAGGTCAGCGCGAAAGGCATGAAGTTTCTTGTACTGTTGACTGTCATATGTATGTATGTATGTATGTATGTATGTATGTATGTATGTATGTATGTATGTATGTATGTATGTATGTATGTATGTATGTATGTATGTATGTATGTATGTATGTATGTATGTATGTATGTATGTATGTAATGTGTGTGTGTGCGCGGGGGTGAACTTCAGTATTTCCTCTCCAGCAAAGTGCTGCTACAACCATGTAACCAGCCCGTTTAAAATAGCCGAGGCGCTTACCGCTGCCTGCTGGCATGGTGGTGTTATGTATCTTGGTCGAGATCGTCCGTGGGGACCTGTTGTTATACGTCGCAGACGTGACGGTGATCGTAAGCAGTGCGTGGAACGGTTTCTTCAGGTTGTTGATGACGACGCAGGCTACGGCGATAGGCTGGCCCAGTGGCACGAACTTTTCGTGCTTCAGATTCACTTTTACGAGCTCCTCCGCGGAGTGGCGTGCCATGGGCATGGCTGTGGAGACGGTCGTCGTTAGCAAGAAGGAAGAAAATTAAAATGCTAGGAGAGGGCGTCATGTGGACAAATCTTGAAACCTAGTCACTTAAAACGTCTTTAAGCATAATATCCATGTCACAGAGCGAGATGCCATTCAGGTTTGGCCTAAATCTGAACCTATACCCTATAAATCTTACCGTGCTTGCAGAGTAAGAAATGTCTTAGTCAACTCGACCCGGGTGAGTTTTCTTGGTAGAATACAGTCCTTGGTAAAAGCATGCGGCCGTATTGTGTAATTACACTTGTTGCTGAGTTAAGATGTCCAACGAAGTTTCGAGATCTCTTTTCGGGAAACAAAACTGGAGGCTTTCAGAACGCGTTGCAGGACTCTTTTAAGAGTAATACGCTACAACGCCGTTGGGCCCCGCTTGCATCGCCTTCTCATTGGCGTTGAATTTTCTATGACACAAGCGTCATGACGCTGTCGCGTTAAAAGCCACGTTGCGTTCTCTAGGCGTCTTTACGCGACATCTGCAGTCGAGGTGTTTCTTTTCTCACAATATGCATGTATGGATGCCGTCAACATTACATTGTAACGAAGTCCTGTTTCCGTACGCATAGAACCCTACTAACAACTTTTTTTGCGCTTGAAGGTGTTTATCGTATCGTGTTTTACGCACATTTGCCGTGGAAATTACTAAAGTTATGTTGGAGCGACGCCAGTCGGCAATGCCCAGTGTTGAACAGGGATCGTTGAACAGGGAACAGGGAGCGAGGATGTTGAACAGTGAGCGAGGCCACTCGACAATGCCTTCTACAGGGATCGTTGTGCAGGTTTCAGTCTAAAAGGTGCAGTAGGCACAATGTTCACGGTAAGGAATCATACTCTTCTTCCATTTTGCGCAGTTTCTAATCCATGACACCACTGTGCTAACCACTGCATTTCAAATTTCCCTAGTACTTATGCATGTGGTTACGGTTCAATTAGAAAAGTGGTCGATGTAATTCAGATTGGTTCCAAGCAATAATGGCATACAGCTATACAGTTTTTATTAAAAGTTAATATTTCACATACCATAGTGCCGTCCTAATTCATGGACTGCACAGTGACTCGAAAAGAGGATCGGTTATTGCGTAAATGTTTCTTTGAACGTTTAGCCGGGGAGAAGTACTTCAGTTCTTAATAGAACAAAATATAACGCAGTTAAAGAAAAAAAGGAGTGACACTTTCTAAAAGTACATATAAAATTTTATCATACCCATGCCGGACAATATGGTGAACCATCCTACTTACGTCGTCGTTTATAGCGGTAAGTGATGTCTTCAAGCATTCCAGTCCCCATTGCCTCTGTGGCGACAAGTTTGCCGCACCTGAACGGTCAAAGGACATGAAATACGTTATTTGAGGAACTTGCGAGCAAAGGGATGCATTTTAGGAGGCTTCCGGGGGAATTAGTCTAGAAAAACATATAACGGTAAGCGACTGAGTGATGCATTTGATTGCAGCTTAAGCTTACTTCTTAATTGAAATATTGAAAAGCAGCGCTGGCGTTTGAGAATGATCGCTGTGGAGGTCCGCTTGCGAGTCGGTGTGGATCGATGGGAATAAGAAGACATATTATGGAATGGAAATGCTACTCATTGACCAGCGAGGTACGGTAAAATCTGTTATGTGTTCCGGCTTGAAATTAGGAATACTTGTTCAGCCTTTTACGAAGGTTCCGTGTGGAAGGCGAACCGTCTAAACTGCAGTCAGCATTCTGTATTTCGACCCTTTCCTTAACCGACACGAATCTCCGAGTTCCGTGATGTCGCACAACCGAACGCTGCACCTGAAGGGCGCATGTTGGTGGCACAATTGTACGCGAAGGACCATCTAGCTGAGTACGACGCTACATCTTTCCATGAGCGTGCTGGCAAGATAACTACCTGCAAGCATATTTTCATTTGTTAAACTAGAATTGAGTAATGAACAGTCAGTTTTCAAGGAAAGCTTGGTAACGCGGGTTGTTATTGACTAGTGCTAACCCCAACTTGAGTTCGCCATCTAGTTCGATAAAGACACGAGAAACAGCGATTAAAACGTGCACCAATGTAAAGTCAGCGTATTGAGGATGCAGTGGCTTGAGCACGACAGTAACGGCGCTCACAGACAACGTGCAGTCTACGGCGTATTACGTTCAAAGTAACCTTTTAAGGCCAGAAACAATAAATTGAAACTTTCATTTACAACAATCATCTTATGCACTACTTGAAGGGGCCCTGCAACACTTTTTTGAACATAAACTCTTAAAAAAAGTTAGTAAAATAACTAGTATAAAATTAATAGTAATGAAATCAACAGTAATAAAAGTAACTGGAAAAACAGGTGGTAACGGCAACGGTTGCACTTTTCTTGGACCGTTACTATCTTCTTGCTGCCTTCTTGCACAGAGGTAGCAACTGCAAGTATTACTAGCTGTCTTAAACCATTACTAAATTTCTCTACCTGTTTGCCACCGTAAACACATTACATGTTTACTACATTAGTAAACAGCTACAACCTGCAGGCACAGAGGTAGCAACTGCAACAGTTACTACCTTTTTGCTACCTGTTTACTACCTGCATGCACAGAAAAAGGCAGCTGCAGCTGTTACTACCTTTTTTGTTACCTGTTTACTACGTACATTACTAAACAGTTACAAAATGCATGCGAAGAGGTACCAACTGCAATGGTTATTGCCTTTCTTGAACCGTTACTACCTTTTTGCTACCTGTTTACTTCCATTAGTAAACAGCTACTATAGCTCCGTGCAAAGGGATAGAAACTGCAACGGTTACTGCCTTCTTTGAACTGTTACTAACTTTTTGCTACCTGTTTACTATATACCTAATGCGTGACTGGCTTTGCTACTTCTATGTGTGCTAAGGTAGAAGTAGAATCATATGGAAATATTATTTTTTAGCTTCTGTAGCACGGATAAGTGGGCGAGTCGGTAGGTGTTCATGATTAAAGGGACCCTGAAACGGTTTTGACGATTTTGTGCAAACATGGTGATCCGGTAGAGCGGGTCATTAGGACCATTACAGGACAGATTTCAGCGCTGTGCGTAAAGTGTGTAATTTACAATAAGGTTTTGAACACGCGTATCGCATAAGGTCGCAGCGGCTCGCCAAAATGCGTTTTCAAACGCCCCCGCCAATCGAACTACGAATGGGAGGTCGCTGATTGGCCCCGAACCATCACGTGCACGTAATTTTCAAAACCTAGCTGCGAACAGCGTGCTTCTACAACGTACTCCTTCGTTTCAGCCACGGTATCGTCGCGGCATCTGGCGGCGTACACACGAGCCGCCGGCGCTCTATTACAGAGGCTAGCACTGCCGAGGCGGGCGACCTAAGTGAGGATATCGGGGCGCTATGTTGCTACGGAGGGCTCGGCAGAGCGGCTGACGCGGGAGGCGCTGTCGTCGCTAGCGCGCACTCCGCAGCAGATCGAGTTGAGGAGGAACATCAGTGGTAAGGAGGAAGGCGACAGAAATAAGCTCATAGCTGCCTTAGCGCACGGTGCTTCGCTTTATTTATGGTGTGATGATTTCACAATTGTGTTGCCTAATCAGTGACGCAATGTCAAAAAACGTTTCAGGGACCCTTTAAGAAAACGGTGCGTGCACCACACAAGAACGGGACACACAATTCGAAGAAGACACCATTAAGAAACATTACTTGTGAGTCCGGTGCTCGTCTTCGTGTCTTCTTCATTTTCAGTGTCATCCTCATGTGAAGGATTCCTGTATACTTCCCAATAAGGTAACATGGACTCACGAGATAACGAAAAGTGTGTAAGAGCTATCAAATATTTTTGGGGGTAGCTTTGTTAATGTTATATACTTAAACTGATGAACAAGAAATGACTGTTTTATCACATTGCAAATAAGTTTCCATGCCAGAAGTCCAAAATTTTAGTTGTACCACATGGCAAAATCAGAAATAAAGCATTTATTCCCAGCAGCTGTTTTTTTTTTGTTAACTTAGGCACTGCTCGAGAGTAATCTGTAAGAGGTGTTGCCGCGTGAATTAACTCTGTTAACACGCCCCCGTGTCTTTCAGCACAAGAAGAACCCCTGTGTAAATGAATTCAAGAAAAGCGAAAAGAGCCTAGATGTAAATTTTCATAGCTGGGCTTACTAACAGCTCCATAGCAAGCATGCCACATGCTATAGCGCAGTGGCCGCATTCCTTTGTTCCAAGTAAATGGTTCATAATCGTAGGCACGTTGGCCGTATTTCAGTTGAGGTACACAGTACTGTTGTGTACACAATCTATACACTACTATACTATACTATACTATACTATACTATACTATACACAGTACGCCCCGGGATGGTCTACTGTCTATTGTACTTGGCTGCTGATCCGAGGGTCGCAGGATCGAATCCCGGCGGCTGCATTACGATGGAGGCGAAGTGTTGAGGCCCGTGTACTGTGCGATGTCAGCGCACTGTTAAAGAACCCCAGGTGGTCGAAATTTCCGGAGACCTCCACTACGGCGTCTCTCATAATCATAGCTGGTTTTGGGACGTAAAACCTCACAATTCAATCAATATACACAATACTGCTGACCGTACAAACTGAAAAATATGGGGAGTAATACATAGAATATTATGTTTATTGCCCTTCTTCCTCCTTATTTTACAGCTTCTTTTCTGGTGTTCAAAACACAAGCGATTCTGGCTCCCGAGATTTCTTCCGCCGCACAAAACCAAAAACCACGGCCTTTAAGATCTGCGCTTTACAGGAGAGAGCGCCGTCGCCTTTAGAAGGCGCTATCCTGAAGCGCAGGGTGGGCCAGGCATCAGCACTCCATCGGCTATCTCTCAGCTAACCCCCCTCTCCACTTGTAGGCCGCGGCGGCCGCGGTTGCATAAAGAGAGGGTATATCGCTAGGAGCACGCTAGAAGCGTGGTGAGGCGTCACTGTGTCAATGTTAGGGTTATTTTTTACGCGCGGGTTTTATTCCGGGCCCACGCGCTTGCGTCGTCATGTAGCCCGCGCAGTTCGCATATTTATTGTCGTTCCAAGGCCGCAAGAAAATTTCTGCTCATGGACAGACGGAGGCCGATTCTCGGGAAGCCTTGAAGCCGACAGATTTCGGGCATGCCTTACCCAAATGCCGGGTTAAGGTACGTTTTCCTTTCTTTGCCTTGAAGCATACCGAGGTAGTGCATCATGGCAGTGGCCCTAGGAGCCATGATAATGCTCTCTTTTTTGCACAAGCGTCAACAGTTTCATGATACATGCACTCGCGCTTTTTAAAGGTTTGTGGGCCAGCGAAGCGGGCACATGGTTACAAGGTCGACATAGTCTCGGTGCTGGCGGCGCCCTACTATGCTTTGCTGTCGTTCTGCCGTTCGCGCTGGCTGTGCCGCGGCGGTTGGTTGGCACGAAACGGCATTACTGGCTGCGAGTGGAGTAGCACGCTTCTTCATGGGACTTTATTTGTTGCGCTTTCCACTTGTAAATCAAAGCAAACCGCAAACTGCCTGGTGTGTGCAGTGTAATCATATTTTGGCTCACATCGACAGCGGTCCGAGCATTTGCGAAAGGCGTCATTCTCGACGGAAAGGTCGTCAAACCACACACGATAATCTGGTTTCCTGCTCATATGGGGAGAAATCAGCGGTGCTCCCGCGAACCTCAACGAATCTGCCCACAATGCTGCACCAGGATTCGCCTGCCGTGCAGTTACAAGTCAGCACGATGCTGAGGTTCCAGATTGCAAGGACGAACTGCTGATGTACTACAACGAGCTAACAAAAGACTTCTACTTAGGCCGCAGGATCTTCCCCTCCACACAGTAAACTAAATAGAGCTCAGGCCATTACGTTAAGGTTCTTACAAACTAGAACCTACCCGAACCCACTATTAATCAGCAAAAAATATCCGGTGTTCTCTACACCTACAACGTGCGATGAATGCAACGCCTCCATGGATCTCAGTCACATACTCTGGCGCTGCTCCGCGTTACACAGCAACAAGGACAGCACTGAAGAGCGGTGCGGGACGCAGCTCTACGCAGTCTCACACTAGAAGAACAGCTATGGGCAGTCCAACGGGCCCGCGAAGCGGCCGAAAGTCTATTCCTTTCTGTCCCAACGTGGGAGCGGCCCGCTTCGCGCTCGAAGACTACCATGACCTAATTCACCCTCATAAAGTTTTTCCATCGATCACATGTTCACAGGAGACTGCACGACTGATCGGCACCATTTCCTGAATTCGTTCAAAAAATGTTGCCGGGCCCCTTTTGAAGCTGTCGAGGATGCCTACGCATCCTGAATAGACTTTTAGGAGTTTTATTTATGTCTATATTGCCAAAACTACAATAACCGTTTAGGCAAGGGCTTCGCCAATATGCAGATGCTGCTCTGCTCACTTTACTATATAGTCTCAATAAAAGCCTGTCATGTTTTGCATATCGACGGTATGAAAAAAAAAAAAAGAGAAGTCTAGTACGTTACAGCTATGTTGTTGTATATAGCGGACATTCTCAGCAAACTAAAAGAGAGCATTGAAACCGAGTTGTACACATCTTACTGGTTTTCCTGCACTTTCACGAGGCGCCATCCGGAAGGGTTAGTGGGGTCAGCGATGAAGTAGCGATAGAGGGCCTTGACGGCGGAACGTGCCACGTTGCCGTCGAAAGGCATATCGATCTTGTCGTCGAATACACCACGTACGGGGAAAGGGCCCGTCTCGTACAGCTGAGACTCTGTTGCGGAGGAAAAAGCAACAAGGTTTCTTTCTTTTGTTCCCCCCCCCCCCCCCGCAGCGGTGTGTTAGCGGCTAGGATGTTGGCTTGCTGAGCACGAGGTCACGGGTTCGATTCCCGGCTACGGCGGCTGCATTTAGATGAGGGCGAAATAATTAAAAAGAAAAGTCCGTGTATTTGGATTTACGTGCACGTTAAAGAACGCCAGGTGGTCAAAATTAACCTGGAGATCTCCACTACGGCGTGCCTCATAATACGGTGGTTTGGGTCGTGCCAGCAATTATTTACTGCGAAGCATTTCTTGACGAATTGAGACACTTTGACCGTATCTATCTATCTATCTATCTATCTATCTATCTATCTATCTATCTATCTATCTATCTATCTATCTATCTATCTATCTATCTATCTATCTATCTATCTATCTATCTATCTATCTATCTGTGATCTCCTGGTCGTCTCGTTCATTTGGTATACCCCGATATTTTGGAGGTAGGTATATGACGAACATGGATAACTAATGTTTACATCACTAAAGTGACATACTCGTCATGTATGTCACGATTAACGGCACTGCATGCAATCTCTTGTGGCTCATACCAGTAGTGCTCGTCGGCCCACGGAAGCGGGTATGCGCCACAAGTGTTTGAATCTTATAGAAACTATGTCAACGAACGATCAACTAAAATAGACATGCGAAATGCCGGGGCTGTGGTAAATAGACATATGAAATGCCGCGACTGCGGGGATCGAACCCGCAACTCGGACCGGCGCCTCAAGTTTTCTACACCTCACCGAGGTGCACTGCGTCGAGGATCGGCCCACATTTTCAGTTCGCGGTTGACACACAAGAGCCGGCTCAAAGAGCTCAGCTTTTTAGAGAAGAAACACCGTTTGTGGTAGGTTGCGATTGAAATGTAAACGTAACAAGCACATAGACATACATGCAACCTACCAAGCTTTAGGCCGGTATCGAACACGGGCCCTCGCTCGAGGTGCCAAACAAGCACTCTACCGCTAGGCTACGGCTACTTCTTCCTGTTGGTGTATATAGTAAATAAACTTATTGCACCACCAGTCGTAACGATGGTGCATGCGTAACGCGAATTCCACTACTAATGTGTGATAAGCACTATCATAGCAATACATATGTCCTGCTACCGCTCGATATTCTTTTGTGCAACTTTGCTCGATTCTGTAGGAACACTCCAATGAACGACGTTTATGATAGCACATCAAGGCACCATATAGTGCATTTTTCTTTGACAAAACAAATGTCTGGGATTTGGACTTACTTGAGCTCCAACGCTACATCGTATATGAGGCACCATTCAGAAGCCACGGTCGTTTCGACATTCCTTGTTGGCTCATGTTAAATATACTCATGAGTGGGTACATGCGCTTTTGCACAAATACCTTGATCCTACTCGTAACAGTTACTTGAATGCGAAATAATTGCATTCGTCATAGGCAATTTCCTCGCTCACTGCTTCGCGTGACACCGATTCCCTCAGTGCGTGGGATCTGCAGGATTTTTATTATTCTTCTTTCTTTCATGTCTCGAAAGTGAGTTCTTGGTCGCCTTTTGTTTTTGATTTTTATTAATGATATTACAAACGACGTCACATCTTTACTTAGAATGTTTGCTGATTATTGTGTCATTAATATAGTTAGACACAAAGAGAATGACATTACTTTATTGCAGGCTGATTTAGACATTATAGGACCACTGTGTGATAAGTGGGAAACGTCATTTAATGTTCAGAAATGTGTTCACGTCACCTTTTCATGAAAGCGCGCATTTCAGTCTTGCACATATGCAGTGGGTTATATACCTTAAAGAAAGTTGAAGTATATAGATATTTAGGTATTTTTATAACATCTGATTTTTGACGCAATAGGCACATCTCGCACATTAGGAATAACGCGATAGCTTCTCTGAATTTTCTCCGCCGTAATTTCAGTCGGTTGCCTGCCAGCTTAAAAGAGCAGTTGTATTTCACTTATATTAGCAGTATACTTGATCACGGTCGTGTTTGTTGGAATCCGCACGCAGCTGATCGCGCAGAGCAGCTCGAAAAGTTTGAAAACAAGGTAGCCATGTTTGTACACAACAATTATTGTAGAAAATTTAAGCGTGACGAAAAGCAAACGTAAATTTTGTGGCAGGCACTACTAGACCGAGCGAAAAACCTTAGGCTGAAATTTTTTCACGCTGGTTATCATCTCAGAACTGGCACCGATGTGTTAAAGGGACCGATAGCTTTCCAGAACGTATGAGCGGAGCTTTCTGCATTTCGAAATAACTTGAATACAGTGATGCAATCGAGCACCCTTTCGCGATTTGAACAGGATTTGTATTTTTAAATTGAGCTTAAAAATTTCGGCAACTGAAATGTGGCGTAGCCTCGTGGACACTCCTTGGTACTGGCAGTACTATTTGGAGTCTGAACTGCCATACGTCGCTTGCTGGTGTTCATACGACCGTAACTCGGCCTTAAAGTTGCAGTCGACACATATAGACGCATCTTCGCCCTACTGTTTACTTTCTACTAGAGTGACCTAGATAGGCTATCTAATTCACTCTACTTTCTACACAGTAAAAGGAGTCGACGCCGAGAAGCGGCGCTGACTTCGCGGCAACCGAAAACCTGTTTTTAACCTCGGCGCATGCGCTCAGTGGCTCCCAGGCGTAGCGCGCATGCGCTCGGTGGAGGCACAGCCTGGCGCGAACACATCTGACGGCTTTCGGCCACTGTTTGCAACATGTGTTGCATGTAAGACTCCATAGGCAAAAAATTCTCATAATAAATGTTTCACGGCGTTTTTTGCCCGTCGTCATTGCGTGACTGGACACTGTGACCGTTAAGATTTCCGTTGAAATAAACAAAACTGGTACTTTAAAAATTGGTTGTCGGTCCCCTTAAGTTACCTATTTATATGTAGACGAGACGTGGCCATACACTGAAAGTCCGCGAGTTTCCTTTCAGGGAATGTCGCCTTCAGGTATCCTTTTGTTGTATGAGCCATAAGAGATTGTAATGCTCTATTGCCTGACATTGTTAGCATTTCTGACAATGTGTTTTGCCGTCCCTTGTGTGTGTGTGTGTGTGTGTGTGTGTGTGTGTGTGTGTGTGTGATAACTTTGTTTCTTTCTTCTTGCTGTAACCCCACTACTGTAATGGCCACTTCGGCGATGAAGATAGGAAGTAAATAAATAAATAAATAAATAAATAAAATAAATAAATCTACCGAAAGGAGTTTAAAGGGTAAGTTCGTCCTCAGCATTGTACAACACACACGCGCACGCACGCATGCACGCACGTACGCACACGCTCGTTCACTCGCTGACTCACTCACTCTGATCGACTTTCTTCAGTCCCCTTTGAAATGCTGCGACTTACGGATACTGGGGCTTTGTGGAGTTCCATCAAGCACTTGCCAACCGTCATAGCCAGCCGGGAGGTCCGGTCTTCTCATCCACCCTTCGTTCCAAACGTGGTAGTTCCTACAGCAAACATTTAAGAGCGCCAAGTAATACAATGCATATGAGGGAAAAAAGCCAGTGACCATTAGAAAAAGCGCACAGAGGCAGGAACAGCAAAGGAGTGCCGGCCCGACAAGCGCGCGTCTGGCGTGCTGAGGCGAATGGTGTCGTACCCACTTTTATTTTTCCCTTTCGTCAAGAGAGCTTGCGTAGCGTACCAGGTGTTTCCCTGTTAAAACCTTCTCATGACCTAATGTGTAGGAGAGACAAAGGTGCTATGTTGGCGGTGTTTGTTCACCGTCATGGTCCTGCATATTTAGCGGGCACAAAAGAGAGTAGAAGCTGTGCACTACGCGTGCAACCTCTACAACAGGGAGAAAAATCTTTTTGACGCACACGTGTAGAAACCGTCTTGTGGTAGCGCATGTGCTCGACTACAGCGAAAACGAGCCCCTAGATCGGTTCCAGTTGCTTCTTGTGGCCAAATATGCCTTACACTCCTACAGTGGTACTTAGCCATGAATAAACAAGTCCTCGCCTCTTCTCACGACAACACACCGCCGCGACACTCTTCATTCATAGCTCGTCACCTGATCGTCACAGGAAGGTTTGGCGTGGCAGAGCGGAACTTTCTCGCGCTCCTGCATGGTGCGTTCGCGGTTTAGATATCAGGGCCTTGAACCAATGACGAATATTTGCGATTGCGTGCCATTTTTGGATTTCTAAAGAGGAATTCTATGTCATGAAGTGTGGCACCCTACACCCTTCGCACATAAACAACTACCCTAAAGTCAATAATTAGAATGGAAATAGCACAATTTCGCAAACTGGCCATATAATTCACTTCAGCTTTCTTGCCTATAACAACGCTCACCTTTATGCTGTTAGGTTGATTGGCATTAGCACATTTGTATTTATTGCTTGCTTGCTTTGCTGAAGTCGAAACGGTGCGCCAAACTTGGAAGTTACGAATGGCAAAGACCGCTGAAGTCGTTCCCTGTGTTTGCTTCCACGCATAGCTCAAAAAGGAAATATACGATGTAATTAACAGTTCGCCACCATATGTGGTGCAGTTGCATAAAATTAAGTCTGATGAGAAGATACTTGGATGACTCAAAAGTCGTGCCTGGTTGCTGATTGTTAAATCTGCTGTAGTTAAATGCCGACTAGCAGCAGAGTGAACAGTGCACTTGTTGGCGGCCACTGAGCGTGGCTGGCCTCATGATCCGACAACGGTTAACTCGTTATTACATACGGCGTGGGAAATAGTCGTAGCTGACTGCTTCTTGAATCGATATTGTGCGAGGATTCACTTCGCTCAATTCCATTTCCTTTTTATCCACCAACGTTGACAGAGAAACGATCTTAGTAACTACGTGGACCACTGGCTCAGGGCAAAAATGATTAACATTAGAATTTGTATGTTGTCGTGGCTTTGTCTCTTCTAAAGTGAAGCCATGACTTCCAAATGGGACGACACAGGTGGCGTACTGCGGGTTTCTGAAGTGTTCCGTGTCCGTATAAGCGGTCGGATCGACTCCTGTTCACGAGCCGGCACGGAAATCTGCCTCGTCTTCGCTCCCGGTTCAAGTGCGCTTGGGACGCGCGTATATCAAGGGCACTAATAAGGACTTCCCACGAAGATACATTCGGAGGACGAGCGCACTCAAGGCCAGCCAGCTGCATCTTGAGATGCAGATGAAGCTGATTGAGAGAAGTTGCAAACGCGAATGGCAACTGCTGCGCACAGTATATTTCACGCCCCGTCATTTATCTAGCGCAATTGATATCTGAGCTGCGAGTGAATGGTCCCATATGACGTTAGCCTCGTACGGGCGCATATGTCGTATCACTGTGCGCGGCGAACGCCAAGCCCACGTGGTACCTCGAGGCAGTGAGGAGAGAAAAGTATCGTCGAACGCTTTCTTTCTTTTTTTTTCTTTTTTTGATGCAGTGAGGCGTAAATAAAGTAGTCGATTTCAGGCGCGCATTTAAGCCGCGTGCAAACGGAAAGCTTTTTGAATGCGAGGCATTTAGTGCGCTAGCAAACCCAGCTAGGATTTTTTCCTTGGTCATTCAAGATTTCTTGTCACCAAAAGTTGCTCGTTGCTTGAGGCTTTCCTTCTATATTTGCTTTGACGGTACGGAAAGTGTGGGGCAAATATGTTTCAGTAAAACAAATCCACAGTTGATAAACTACGATTTTGATGTTTGACGCCAATGACGTAAAAATATGGCCAAATAACAAACTCCGCCCCCTCATAGCATAATGCAAGAGCTGTTAGAAGGCGCGTGTCACAAGTGTTATGACATCAGAGCTTCACAGGACGACTTTACTATTCTATGTTTCAAAATTTATAAAAATTTAATTCTTCATTCTTCCAGTCGTTTCCCAGCGCGCTAATCAATACGCGCATCAGTGGTAACAACAGGTAATTCGCCGACATGTTTCTTTTTCTTGTGAACGCCCCCCCCCCCCCCCCTTTTTTTTTTAATGGGCTCCTCCGCGGTGGTCTAGTGGCTATGGCGCTCAGCTGTTGACCCGAAGGTCGCGGGATCGAATCCCCGCCGCGGCGGCCGCATTTGCTGTGGAGGCGAAATGCTAGAGGGTCGTGTACTGCGCGATGACACTGCACATTAAGAAACCCGAGGTGGTCGAATGTTCCGGAGCCCTCCACTGCGGCGTCTCTCGTAATCATATCGTGGTCTTGGGACGTGAAACCCCAGAAAGTATTATTATTCTTAAGTGACCGTAGTGTCCATCGAGAAGCATCGACTTGAAGAGTAGCCGATGCTGTATACGAAAAATAAAAAAGCGAATAACACGCACTCACCAAATGCTGCCACTAACGCGCGGCTTAGATCCGTCGTTCAGGAACTTTATGTCTAACACCTGGCCGCCGTTGCTCGTGTGGGCCGACGGAAAGTTAGTCACGACTCTGGACGGTATCCCCATGGCACGGAGAACTGTAAGTACACGCACCGCGTATACATCAGAGACCAGTGCACTCGGAAAAGGGTCCCTGACCTTCCCTGGCCTAAGAATTCATATCGCTGCTCCACTGAATTACCATCACCATTGAGAATATTACGAAGAGGCATGGATGTAGAGCACAAGAGAGTTCAGTTTGGACACTTACTGTAAGCCATGTCTGCTTCGATACAGTATATAGGAAGACTTCAATGGATACAGCGAACGCTCTCAAGCGCATTGTGAAACTGTAGCACTCCGTTAGTTCTCGAGGGGAACTTGCAGATGTATAAATTGCAGGAAATCTTCCGAGAAGGAATTCATCGAACCATGCACTTCATATGAACTGCATCGATAGTAGCGAGAGTTATCAATTGTTACAATTAACATTTGCGAGAAATCGCGTCTAAAGCGGCGTTTGTCCTTCTGCGCGACAAGACGAAAGTCGCTATCGAATAAGCTGTCGTTACTTTCCTTGGCGAAAACCGGGGTGTTGGTGTACTAAAGAGCAAATTATTCGAGTTCGGAAAGTGAGGGCGGAAGCGCGTTTGTGGATATTCTGCCTTCGACGATCTTCTGGTAGCACCAATTCTGATACGTGCAGTGGATGGGGCCCACACCACGTCGGCAATCGCTTTCGTTTTGGCACTGTCCAATCATAGGTTATTCACATATTCACAGAACGGTCAATCGGGTGTGCGCAGCGGCCACCTTACGTGTGTTGAGGACGGCGGCGAACGTGAAGCACTGGCCGTAGTTGACCGCGTTTCCACCCATCTCGATGTATTGGTTGAGGATGGCGGTGGACGAGCTCCAAGCGTAAGGGTGGACTCCGTTGGTGAACGGTGGCTCCCACTTTCCTTGGACCACGCCATTGTTATCCGGGGCATTCACCTGCGGACGGCGATTTAGTTGACGCGAGTAAGCTTAACCTTGTGTTGAAGGTGTGAGTGTGAAGCTACTCCCCTCCGTATATCCTTAGCCACCATGGCTCACCCCACTAGCCTGTCCCGTCGCTTTTCAAGGCTGTGTCTCCGTCCTGTACAGCGCAAATACGGGTGTCGCTGTCCACTTCGCCGGCGTTGCTGCTCTGACATTACGTGATTTGCACGAGGCAGTGAAGGCAAAGGGAATTACAACAAGGGCACTCACCCCGGAAGCCAGCTTGCGCGACACAGCGATGGGATCTCCCCTTTGCGACATCGGCAGCTCGGTAATCTTGAAGAGGAACTCAGCAGTTGGTAGTGATGTTTTTTCGAACTGAAACAGCCAGAAAAAGAAAGCTTCAGACATTTTTTTCTTGTGCGCGTGCAAAATTAACTTACGGCTTGGTACTATGCACTACACTTTGTAAACAAACAAGAACACGCACCAAAACAAAAAGCCCCACTCTTCACCACCTGTGCAGTCGTGTTAGGCGAAAATTTATGTCATCTTCATGAATATTATAGTACAGAGTTAACTATTGTATTCATAGCTAATTACAGCTACTTATAGCTATAATCATAGCTACAGGTTTTTATAGCTATTCCCTCACGAGAATAGGCGACGCAGGGACACGCTCTTGTTTAGTCTGAGAAAAAGTTTATATTGCCATAGTTTTGAATTTTGATTGCATTTACCGACTGTAGAACAAAAGGCTATCTCAATATGATACATTTGATCGATAATAGACACCAAATGTTAGCGGTTTGTGGCGTCTGAAATTGACACAAGTAAAACAGGTTTTCCTTTCTTTTCTTTTGTTTCTTTGTTTGCGCGTGCGCGCGCGCGCGCGCGCGTGTGTGTGTGTGTGTGCGTGTGCGTGTGTGTGTTTCGCTTTTCTTACGTGCATGTAAACAGAGAAGTTCAGTGCCCAGTATTGCACAACAAACGCTTTACAAGGAACAAGGAAAAATTCTGAGAAATTAAGGGAAAATGGCGTTTATGGTCCATTGACGCTGTCCACGCGATAAACATTACAGCGGTACGTTTCTCTCATAACACGAGCTCATTTCGTACCTGCCCGTAGTACCACTCCTTGGGATCGGGATTCTCTGCCTGCCCGTGGTATATCAGGCCTCTATCTTGCATCACGTAGAAGCTCCGTTCCTGATCGTTTTCCATGAATACCAGGTCTCCTGCAAGTTGCCGTAAATTGTAACGTTCGTGAAATGGCTTTTTTAAACAAACCGTTTACGAGAAACTCCATAATGATATTTCTGTCTGCCTACTTGAGTCTTTTCTTTTCTGAAAGAAAAGTTTTTTTTTTTTCATAGAGCGGAAAATAATAATAGTGATAACTTACTAGTCGGCAAATTAACGGCGCACGCAACTGTCCGAGAATGTGCTCAACAGGCCTACCTGGCTTGGCTAACGCTAGTGGATACAGAAGAAAATATTTCATAATCACGCACAGACATTTTAGCGCGTTACTTCTACCTTCCACCACATCCTAAGCTATCCGTATAGAAGGCGCAGTCGCAATTGCTTATTCCCAGACAAACATTTTCCACTGTCGCACATTACTTTTACATTTGCAGACGCAGTCCACACCGACTATACACCCGCAAATGCGAGTTCTCTCAAGTGGCCAACACCACCTATCTCAGGGCATTGAAGCGCGAGCACAACGCATCGACATCCCTCAATTTCCCAACCAAACGCGGGTCAAGGGGATTATCTGCTAGCTGGCTAGAAAGCCCCGAGGACAGGACGAGATTGGCGGCTTGGAGCCATGATATCTTGAACTGGGGAAGCTGTCTCGTGGGGATAACGGCATTCGGCTGCTCGGTTTTTAAATAAAATTTATTTTTTCTCACCGCACGCGATAATTTACACCGCAGCAACCTACCCTGGCAGCACAGGCAGGGCACACCAAACTCGTTCGTACATACCTGTTCCATGTGGCCAGAAATAACATATAAAATCGGAGAACTTAACACACCCGATTCGTGAAAGTTTAGATCACGATGAGTTCAAGAAAGTTTATTCGTTTATTGGTTGTTATAGTATGTAAAAAAAAAAAACGGGATTACATAAAACATACAGCATCAGGAGGTCCGAAAGTATGAAACTGTCAGGTGGACCTCCTATCATAAGTGGGTACATGTCATGTGTCTTAGAGCAGCAAGAACTAAAATTTAAAAAAGAAAAAAAAAACGTCAGAAGATGCAGTCACTGAAAAGACAAGTTATAATAAGGAAAGCTTGATCGGACGTATCGAGATGTGCAAGTACGAGCGGAATACGAAGGGTAGCCAAGTTTTCACCTCTGCTCAGACATCTGCTCCAGATTTGATCATAATGGTAGAGAGCAGCGTTTCATCGCGTGTCTCGCGGAAAAAAAGTTTATATCGACAGGGTTCTCGTCCCGAAATAGCACTGTGCACTACATGAGACGTCAGTCATCTGGGGCCGAATATACAAAATTTTTGGTTCGTGTACGTGCCCTTTGCCATTGACCAGTTGGCTAAGTCATTTATATGATCAGCGTCCCCATTGACTCGAGATTCATCTTGCGAACAATTACAGCGTAAAATAGTCTTATCGATATGGACACTGTTTTTTTCTTTTTTGTTTTAAGCACGCCTGTATAACTCCCGGGTAAAATGGAAGGTTGAAGTTGCTGAAACCTGAACAGCCCAGGAACTTCCAAGCGCTTAAGCCACTCCCCCCCCCCCCCCCCCCTTTTTTTTTTCTCCCCTTTTTTTCTACTAAAGAAAAAGGTAAGAGAAATACCCGTCGCAGACTTCAGCTTTGATCTCAGGTACTGCAACAACAGCAAATTCCCGCAGCGATCATAAGACAATAACGGCGCTATGGTTGATTCCTGATAATTTTGCGGTGGACCTTCTTTCAATTCTCGGTTATGTCGACGCCTCGAACCTGGCCGTTACGGTTCGGCCACGCCCTTGAAAGAACTGCTTCGTTAAGAGCTCCTCGCTCTTCAGTTTTTATTTGCCTCTTTGAAGGTCCCGGATGGCGAACTTTTGTCAGAGGTTAATTAATCTCCTATCTCAATGAAGTTGAACTCCTCCGCTTGAAGCTAGTAATACGTCTGTACCCTGTCATCAGTTGTTGCGCCTTTAATGAGTTGCCCGCATTTCAGCCTCGCTGAGTCATTTTGGATGTAGGCGTAAATGTAAATGCAGATTTAGATATAAACCAAATCGGGTGGCACGCATCCACTCGGGGGGTTTTTCCAAGAGCCAGGTAGTTTGAAAAAATCAGACCCAACAATCTTTCAATAACGTTGAGCAGGTTAAAACACATTGGGGATCATTTGAGTGTATTATAAAAACGGCTGATAAAAACGACAAGTAAGATAACTGGTTGGAACGAACAAGCTAAAGCAGATCGGGGTTCAGCGTTACTCTTATTCTCGCCGAACATCAATGACTCTTACCGTTGCGGGGAATTGGCGACCTTGGAGGTCTCTTCTTGTACAGGGATTCTCACGCACGAAATGATGGAGTGGCATTTACTAGACGAAAGAAACAAAAAACCGTTTTCTGCCTACAGTGCACACATATTGTGCTCATTAAAAGTCTCGCGACGCCGAATGTGTATGCGAAGTAGACGTGTCGCGTTTTTCAGGCGTTGTTAGCAGGGATGCCATGCGTGCTTTAGAGGTACGCCTCCTACAACCACGCGAACACTAAGTAAGGCATCTTCTATAACGGATGCGTGTTGTTAGGTATCCATCATTACAATTTCCATGTATACGGCTGCTTTGTGACACTGGCGCTATATTTACGCGAGGGACTATGGATAAACGCGAAATGCATATATGGGCCCCTCTCTCAGAGTTTGTGTGGAGTCTGTAGCTCAGAGGTTTGCATAAAAAGCTCCGCATCAGGTTAGAGGTTAGCACGCTTGAGTCACAAATGAATATTGTATTCTGGCCTGGTTTGCTGGCATGAGCACATTGTATGGCGCGCACTTCGGCGTGTTGGGCGCACATTTCTGAAGTGATACCGGTAGGTATCGGCGTTGTTTGAGTTACAACATTGTGGAGCCTCGCGCGAACCTACAGGAGCGTTGTACCGGACGCCCTAATGCAGGTATTCGCGTACCTTGACAATTCGATACTATAAAGCAAATGGTTAAGCGCAAGGTCTTAGGGCATGCTGCGATAGCTACAATGCGGATTGGTATAATCCTATCTTTGGTGGCAACAAAGAAAGGCCTCACAAGTGATATCGATGTACACGCAGCGAAAATCTAACACGGATGCCTACCGGTTCCAGAGCGTCGATAATCTTTTTCGTGAGACGTTCCTGCCGCAGGTCTCTTTGTCATCAAGCAGTAAGGCAGCACAGAGACGCTTACTAACTTAATGGGGCTCTGCTTGTACTTTCAGGTAGTTGAGATGATGAACTGACGCATGGTGCACGGAAAGACGCTTTGGCATTCAGGTACCAGTCCATATATGCAAGAGTACGTGCCCACGCAGCTTAACCGCGCAGTTTGGCTAAATGATTATATTTTCAAGGCGTGCTTGCTTGGCTTCAGAAGGTGATCTAGAGGACGAGACTCCTAGCGTATTTATGCGACTCATGTCATCTCACCGTGTTTAAGTGCAGAGACCCCGTGCGCCCACTCCACGAGGCTCCACATGTAATTTTACTAGGTCCTGGTGATGTACTTCCGCGTGGAGGAAGCGCCGCCTTGAGTTCTTGGAAGGAAAATGGTTTTTCCATGCAATGGTTGCGCGGTTGCGGGGGACTCACGAAATCTAGGAGACTCGCTGAAGCTGTTACTTAGCTAGGTAGTGTCCGAAAGAAATCTTCCGCCACAGCATGATTCGGTCGCCATTTGAGGGGTGTTAGAGCCTTAAACGCGGGCCGTTGAACGGGAAGAATTCGGAAGCTTCGTGCCGTCGTCCATAAGTGAGATAGAAGCGAAGCTTCAGGGGTTCTGGCGAATGCAGTCCCTATCCTAGCACCGACTGAGAAAAGGCTATCCAGCGCAGCAACCTGAGCTTGTCTGAATGTCGTCGTATCTTCTTTTGTTCACGTCTGGCTGTTATTAGTTCGTCGGCTCTCTTCATACGTCTGTATCTTCGTTTGGCAGACGAGGGATTGCTCGAATAAGCTTGAACACCGAATAAAGTTTTGTGAATTCAGGAGACCACTTGTATGTAAGGGCTTGTGCCACCGACGTTATGCTCCATGTGTCACTTTCATTTCTTTTAGGTATTCTTTTTCTACCGAAGTCTTCTAGGACAGATTTGAATTAATTCGATCAACTTGTTTAATCGTGCCGAATAACATCTCAGACGTCAGTCTCCTGGTCTTGATACACATAGTGACATGGTTCTATAGCGCTCAACTATCCCATTACCCGGCCAAACTTCACAACAGGAAAGGCAAGTCAAGGTATATTCTGAACGTCGAACCATGCAAAAGCCCAGGATCACCGTTGTTCCAAAATTAACGTCGTTTACGAAAAGCGAACAATACCAAGAGAGAGAGAGAGAGAGAGAAAACTTTAATTCACAAATAGGTCTGGCGATTGTGTCGGGGTAGGGCCACAAGCACCCCAGCCTAGGTGACGGCCTCGAGCCCTTGGACACGGGCGGTTATCATGTTCGTTGAAGTACCCGACGATGAGCCATGTGCCCGGAGAGCACGAAGATATGTATCATAATCTCTCGCAATTATTCAGCTTGATGAAGGTAGATAAGTCCGCACAATATAGGTACAGTAACTGTCGTTTTCTTTACTGTTAGGCGCGCGTATTAGCTATAATAACAAGGTTGCACAGGCTGAAGAGCGTGAGTGAGGTCGCGGCGAACAAACGCAAGTACCTTCTTCTCTTCATCGATAGTTGATGACATAAGCATACTTTGTAGTTTCATAGGCTCACGGACAGGTACGGCTCACAAATAGCAATGAGGAAATCTTTTGGCCAAGACGAACTGATCGACGGAAATCAGCGATGCATAACTAAGTGCTCACGCCCTCAGCTTTGAAGAATGCTGTCCTATGGACATTTTCTCGGAAAGCTAGTTGTTCCATCACCAGACTTCGTGTGTCCAGGTCTTGCAGTGTACTTCTCGTTGATGCTGTATTTTGTTCACGGACGATCGCATTTCATTAGTTCACGGTCGCAGTACAGTATCGTGTAACTTGCTGATCAGTATCTGTACCTCATACGAGGGAACAGCTTGTAGCATAATCCCCAAATTGACCACACACACACACACACACACACACACACACACACACACACACACACACACGCACGCACACGCACACGCACACACACACACACACACGCACACACACACACGCACGCGCACGCACACACGCACGCACACACACACACACACACACACACACACACACACACACACACACACACACACACAGAGAGAGAGAGAGAGAGAGAGAGAGAGAGAGAACGACGATTGCGATGGTGTCAAACTTTCTTAGGCTTGTAAGCTACGTCGTTTCGTGCCTGTGCACGATGTCTTTGGTTAGACCAACGGTCATGGCGGCGTACTCTTATAGAAGCGGAATGCGACATCTTTCGAGTAAGGAGAATCGGGTGCAATTGACATAACTTCTAGCGGTCAGGATTAATTCACTGCGCCCTTGTGTTTCCCACTATATACGCCATATTGAAAATCCCACCTTTGCTCGTTACCACGATCCACCGAAACCACCATCAGAATGAGGGCTTTAATGATGGGCATGGTGAGGACATGATGGGCGTCGTTGTCCTTCTCACTGGATGCACAGTAAATTTGGTTTAACCCGTACCGCCCTTTCATGCATCTGCATCCAGCTGAGTACTCTTAATGGGGATAAAAAAATAGCCGCAATTCATAGCAACAGCTGAGCACGGAATGTGTCTTCTCTGGTTCGGAGAAGACGGCTAATGTGCATCTGTTGTGGTTTTCTGCGCTCTTTCGCCTCCATTATTAGTATTCAACTGGACAACTATGCATGAGAAGGAGAGAAGGGTTAATTCGAATTAAGTGTGCCCTCAGTGAGGCAGCAACGTCACCGGCCATGTCCCCAGCATGCCCACTATAAGAACCACCATTGTGATGGTGATTTAGGTGGATTATGCTAATGGGCGACAATGGGATATTAAATAGAGCGCGCTGTCTATCGTAATACTTGCTCTACAGTGTTATATAGCATTCTTTTTTTTTTCGCCAAGGTTAGTTTTTCGGTAAGGTGACATTTAAGAAGAAATCGTAAGTGTTCTTACGCTCGTCAGGAATACGTGCACTCCTTATCCCGTCACCCTGAGAGCATATAGCAATGCATACACCAAAGCCTTGCAACAGCAGTAGCAGCTGTGCTCTCAGAGAGCAAGGGAAGTGGGAGAGAAGGCGTCAAAGATGACTGAAAGGGGCTTTCGCCGCGGCGTCCCTTTTAGAGCCATGAGACGCAAAAAAATTACATTCCTAGCTCTGTCGTTGGCCTGTCAGTGGCAGCTCAAAGTATTCGAAGATTTATAGCATTGAGCGATCAAAACTGTCGCTTCTGCAAGAATAAGCAGAAGTCGTTCACGCATGCTGAATTAAGATTGGTCACTTTTATACTCCACAAATGCATGCCACCTGCATCTCGTAAACGCTTTTCTTGCAGTACTATATAGAAGCTCCTATTCAATACGAACTTGTGAAATCCTCTTGTCTATGTCCACTGCTACTTTGAAGCTCATTGATCGATGGGCCCTTCTCCAATCATATTTCTGCGTCATTCAGTCTTTACCAACGATCTCACGGGTGTTCGCGTGAAACAC